>JAWWEQ010011512.1:0-41176 GCA_035583055.1 Torymus tubicola | reverse complement strand
ATATTATTAAAAAGTTCAATCGCGTCATGTTTGCCTTACGATTTTTCCGACGTTACACCACTGAGACCTTGCGAAAACAGCTCGCAATCGCTCTGCTGTTCCCTCATCTAGATTATTGCTCGACGGTGTTCCTTGATGTAGCTTAAGAGTTGAGGAATATAATACAAAGACTGCAAAATTCATATGTGAGCTGAAAACTCGAGCGTCGACGCACTTCGCGAGCTTCGGGGAAGTTCGCGATGTCACAGCTCGGTCGACCGGCCGCACCCTCGATCCGCTCGTGATCATTTTTTTACTATCTGCTGATTGTTTACTGCCTCCGTGCGTTAACCAACCAGCAAGCTGGAAATCTCGCCCCGACCGAAGCCGAGGTATTCTGTTGTGCTTCGAAATTTCGGAGCACACTTGCCATTCGCGCTCCGTAACAGGCGAACCTCCTCGCTTAAACACCGTGCCAGGCTGTCTCGCTCTTGGAGATGACCTCGCCTGACTCCCGCCGCTATTCGGCAAAAGAAGTCCCCCATTCTCTCGCTCAGAACGGTCTACGTCCGCTCAGAGCATAGAGGGCCGACTCCACATACTTTTGGAATCGAAAGGGAAAGGGCGAGGTAACCTCTCCACATGAAATTTGCACACACCTTTTTTATTTATTCATCGTTTTTTCTTTCTTTAACTGTTTTTTTATGCTCTTTATTAATTTTTCTTTTATACACATGAGAATTTTTTTTAATTACGCTCTACCGTCAAATATGTTAAATATGATATATTAAATATTACATATTTAATATATATTATTATATATAAATAAATATATATAATATATTATTTAATTAATAATATATTAATATATATTATATATAATTTTATATTTAATATTATTTTATTTATTTCATCATACTTTAACCTTTAAACTCCTCATGCTCTCCTCCGCCGACTATCAATTTTTGTTAACATAATCTTCATGCAACCGTCCCTCTTGACTTTAATCTTCCTCGTTATAAGTTGGCGAGACAGTCGATCAAGTGCCTTTACTTGACCACCTCTTCTGCAAATACAGAGAGCGCACAATAATGCAAACATTCATCACAAAAGTTATCATCGCGGTTGCGATTCTGCATTGGAGTACAAAGTATCAATGTGAGTCACTGAAGCTTGATTTTGCTGGTACACAAATAGCGGATGCATTATTTCCAACAAATAAAAACTATGAGGTGACAGAAATAGTTGAAATTATACATGGTATTCCAAGATGTCCCAATGGAAAAAAATTCACAGATGGCGAATGTCGACAAGCTATTGAAATAGGTAGGTAACTTTATGGATAGTAATTAGAATTAAGCTAGTATTATTAAAAAAGTATGGAATGTGTTATAATACACTATTTTCTTGTTATATTATCTAATTGCTTTTACTTTTCAGATAAATAGATGTATTTATTCTTTTTTGTGCAAAGAACACCATTCAACGAAGAAAAGCATCTGCTACTAGTAAATATATAAATATAAATTTTGTAATATAAATTTGTTATAAATAAAATCAGCTCTAAGCCACTTTTGTTTTTGTAACCTACCAACCCATTACTCCCACTAACCGAATCACGAATAAAATGATTTCACAACAAATCCATAATTTTTTAAGATTGAAAAATAAACAATTATTTTTGTCGAGAACAATAATTTCCTTTTGTTGTAAGCAAATTATAAGATGTTCTTAGTTCTTTCAATAGTGCATTATGCAGTAACACAATATTAACAATAATATATATGTGATTTTAATGTTGTAAAGATATATAACGTAATTTACAATTCTCACCCATCTACGCAATAAACAGATTTTTTTATTTTTATGTGTGCATTGTAGTATCATTTTTTAAAATAGTTTATGTAGTGCTTTTATGTGCAAAAACGGCATGAATAAATAAAATCAGTTTCAATGTAGGAGGAAACTTCAATCAATTCATAAAAAAATACTGCCATAATTTCGTTTGTAAATATTACTACTAAAAATAAATTCTTTCTTTAAGACTTAATCAAAAAATAGTATTTATATTTTAACTTATAGAATTATTTGCTTATTGCAAATTGCATTCAAAACAATAAATTTGAAAATTTTATAATAAAATCGCCGGATACATAAGAATTCAATTCAAGAAATCAATTTTATTATTATATATGTATATTCTTACTCTATAGAATATCGAACATAGAGGGTTTTATTTGAAACTAATTCATATTTATAAACGCGTTTTTAGATTTAAAAAAACTTCATTCTATATTTAACTGTATATACATTTTTTTTATCAATAGTACTTGTTTACTGCATTTCATCAATTACTTACCACATGTTAACCTTCACTTACTTGAAGTGCTAGAATCGAAGCGAAAATCTCATACTACTTTATATAATTTGACCTCTCACGTAATTAACATGACCGACTTTATAAATTCTCCAACTAGTCTAGAGATTCTCTCAGTTTGCTTCTTCGCCTAGTTAACACGAATAGTTTATAAAGAGACATGGAGAAGCTTTTTATAATTTTCTTTATTTCCTTCGCTATTCTTCAGTTGGTTGTGATAACTAACAGTAAAGCTATGCCAAATAATGCCAAAATAACGGAAAAATCAACAGCTGTAATCGATCAAGGTATTTTGAAAAATCAAAGCAAGTACTTACTTAACATTGTGATTACCAATTATATTAATTTGAAATCATTAATTAAATATAGTAAATGAAACCACTACCATTACAATTGCTTCAGTCAAAACCACTGCAACAACGGAACAAAATTCAACTCGTAAAAGTACTGAACAAGCGGATATAAAATATTACGCTGTCCCTATTTCCATAGTAATACCAGTACCTAAATGTCCCGAAGGCCAACTGTTTGTTGATGGCGAATGTCGAGAAACATTTGATGTATCAAGTAGTGATTAGCTTCTAGATATTTAGCAAAGTAAATTTGTTTAAAAAGTTTTACAATTTTAATCGTACTGACTTATTACTTTACAAAATGTAAAAAAATTCTGTAATTCAAAAAATTACACCATCCATAATGATGTTTCTTGTTTAGTCACATTTCGTCATTGAATCATATCATGCTTTTTGGTTGACTACAATAATAATAGAAACCGGTTTTTGATTGTATCAAACAAAAACGCAGACGCTATAAAATTATCCTCCTTGAAAGTTATAAATTCATCTACAAATCTGTTGATCTGTTCATTTCGTCGTGGTGTAGAATCCCCGACATTATCAAAATGAGCAGTTACTTAGGAAAAATCCTTTTTGCTGTATTAATCGTTCAATTAATAGTGCAAAGTGAGTGTATACCTCCACCAGTGATAGATGATTTTCTAGACAAGTTGGTAACGACAGAGAAAGAAAGTGCAACAATAAAAAGTTCAACGACTAGTAACCCCACGGAACAGGGAATGAGTTCTGTTGAAGATGAAGATTTCTATACAGCAGTATTGAGTGCAGTAATAGACACATTTCAAAAGTGTGCTGCTAATCAGAAGTTTATCGATGGCGAGTGTCGAGAAATAATCAACGTTCGCTGACGAATAAATTTATAATTACTAAAAATATAAAAAAACGTAAAAATACAGGTATTATTAAATTGCAAAATTTTTTATCATACATTTCGAAAAAGAAATCAGTTGTGAAAATTATTACATGATATTGATAAATTATGTAATTCATTGTAGTAATAATTATGTACTTTTATAATAAAAACAACTTATTGAAAAAATTTGTATTTTTCCAAGAACCTTTCATTTTCATTTCTATACTCAATGGCTTGTATGTAAAAAATTTTTCAATATTTTTGTTGATAAATCAGACAAGGCCTATTTAGAATGCTTAACTTTAAAAATTAAAAATACAGTAAGTCGTAAAATCCGTTCATTTGTAATAGTTTAAAAATCGAAATAAAACAGAACATTTTACACGAATAGTATTTCGCATTTCAAATATAAGTCTGCAGTAATAAAAAACAGTTAATCATATTCAGTAGATTACATAACAAGTAATAAATTTTGTTTTAAATATTTTTTTTCTTCGAAATCTTTACGATATATTTTTTTACTTAATTACATAAACTATAATGTATTTGTGTATATATTTTCAAAATAAATTTTATAAAAATGAATGTTGAACTATGCAGGTAGACATATTTGAATTGGAGATTGAAATAATGTCTGCACCGTAACGGCTATCATGTAAGAATATTGTTTCCTTGCAGAGACTGCTTTATGATGTTATTTTATAATTACTAATGAGAATTTTGCAATTCGAATTACATACGCATTTACACCATCCACCTATAATTTGTAATGGGACAAATTAAAAATAAATACATTGTAACGTTCCATCAAATAGAAAATCATGTCCTTCATACTTCATACAAAAACTTTCGAAAAAAACTACTAGCCTTATTATACAAACATACTCATATCGCGGATACATATTTAATGAAACGGAGTTCTCAAATGGCTGGGAGTTTTTGTTCGGGTCACGTCAAGTCAATGTACGCATATGCCCATTCTTATTCATTTATAACAATAAAACAAACCAGTTTTACTTAATCATTGACACGCGTATCTTACAACCTTGTCAATATTCGCTACTATAAATATGCTTGAAAGTAAACATCAATTTTTACTTTTTCATATATTTATGAAGTATCGGTTCTTAACAAAATGAATAAATTCGGTGCACGAGTTTTAGTTGTACTGGTGACAGTTGTGTTAATTATAGAAACTCAGTGCATCGTAGTGCCTACTGATCTTGGCATTAATTATGTGCAACCTAAAAATGTAAACCCCATATATACGCAATCCAGTTACATCCAACCCATATATACAGTACCTAGTTATGTCCAACCATCTTACATCATACCTACGAATAATGGAAAGACACTTGATCAACAAATATCAGAAGTATTTAAACCGAATCGACAAACTACGACTATGCAAAGCAATGTTATTTATCTCAACACTGGAAATGATGTCCAAAAATTTAGCAACTTATACCCGACTTCACCGAACACGGGAAGACTTGATCAAATAGTTCCTTATTCAGCTATAAATCCAATAATGAGGTGTCCAGAAGGTCAAGAATTTATAGATGGCGAATGCAGATTGACAATTAATTTTAGTAAGTGATTAAGACAAGAAAAAAAGAATTCAGTGTAAGTGCTTGTCAACTAGTACAATTCGGTATTAAAACAAGTTATTTATTGTGCATGTATTATATTTCAGTAAAATAGAAGTCAATAAGTTATTATGAAATAGAAGTCTAATAGTATTTTTAATTCTTCTATATTCATCATATTGAAGAAATGTTCATTAGAAACGATAAAACATACGTAAATTTAAGATAAAAATGATATTTACAATATTTTGTTGTATAAAGTTTCTTATTGACCTTGCAGGACCACATTCTGTAGTTTTACCAAAATTGTGCATAATATTACAATTCGATTACATTAATTAAGATTTTGTATAAATATTACACCACTCATGATAATAAAAATTTCAAAAAAATGATGCTGTATTTATTTAATTTATTTAATTATTTACAAAGTTATAGTGATTATTTAAAAATTTCTTTAAATATAAAGTAAATAAATACTTATTTTATTTGCAGTTGAACCATTTTCTAAAATAATAGTGTTTTCAGTATGAAGATAAGACACTACTGAAACATTTGTATTATAAGATCTACTGAATGCTCATCAAACCGGTTTGAATATATATTTTAATAATTTGTATCCATCTACTTGAGATTTCATTGCGTTTTTGGTATAATAAATTCATTTACCGGCTACTAATTTTATGCATTCCAATATTCTATTTAATTTTTCAGCAGTTCTTCGTCGTTATATTTAAAGATTTAATACTAAAAATTAATTAAAAGAAAAAGAAAAATAAGAAGCTCTCGCTCTATAGTTTTATTTTCTTTAGGCCTTTAGGCATCATATGGTGATCGGCACATATATCTACCACTAGTTGGGAGACACTTGTACGGAAATTTCCGATGAAGTATCACTTTTCTAGAAGAAAAAATGCGGCAGTCGAAAACTAGAATTATTGTCAGCAAAAAATATGCCATCAAATCGAGCCTGTACTTATTAAAGAACAAGAAAAACTTTGTTCGATGAGTATATCTTAAAAAAAAATATTTTCGAACGAAAATGAGAAATTATTTGTAGAATCGCTCATATGTCAATGTGTCTCTGATAAAATCAAGGATACTTGGCAACTAATTTCTCGAAATATAAAATTCATTTCTTACATCACTTTGAGGAAATACAAACTAACTAATGTTTATTTATTTATTTAACAATTATAGAAACGTTTTGCGTATTTGATCTTAACAGTTGCTAATCCTTGATATTGAGTATAAATTCTCCATCCGTGAAACATTCAGTTTGTTATAAGAAGACGTACATTAAACTAGCTCCTACAAATAAAAATTAAATCTTTTTCAACTCAAAAATGAGTAAATTTACAGTGATATTACTCGCAATATTTCCTTTGTTTATATTTGTAAAAAATGGTTATTCTCAGATAACAAATAATAATGATGAATTATTGAGTATTTTTCACAAAGTTGAAAGTTATAGTCATTTACACCAACCACCATCAATTGAAAATTATTCAAAGAAAATACAGAAATCTGTTGAAATAGATAATCAACAATGTACGTGTACGTGTGTATCACCGATACAAGAGAAAAGTAGTGGCAATCACCAACAACATTTTAATGGCAATAATCGACAACACATGTCTCCAGCAGTAAATGGTGATTTTAATTTTCCTGATAAAGAACATTCTTCTACAGTATCGGAACAACAGTACCCAATAAATCAAGGTAATTTAAATGATAAAAGTAATCGACCACCAGAATTCACGGAACACGATTCTACAAAATATGAAACAAATTCTCATGATAAAAATCACGAACATTTTCCTTTACCTGTAGATTCTAATTTTCCAAACAGTGCAAGCACCACGAACTATCCTTACGGTAAGAATCCTCAAGTCCCAGTGATCAAAAGTGACTCTTCGCGAGAACCAAATCATAATAATAATTTCAAGCCTCATTCTACAATAACCGAGAAAAACCCTACGTACAACGGAGGAAATCCTCATGTAAGCCATCAGCCTAACCATCCAGGAATTGATTCTAGCACAATAAAAAATAAAGATTCTCTTAACAATTACAACCAACATCATCAAAATCCAACGATGCAACAGAATACTAAAAAAGATGATTTTGGTTTTACGACAATAAGACCAACGGTAGTGAAAAATTCTAATTTTGATGCCAAAAATCTAAAATCTACGATTCCACCAAATTCATGTGCACAAGGAAGAAATTGCGGAAATAATAACCATCATCAAAGCACACCACTATTTCAACACACTACTCCTAAGAATAAAGACAAAGTAGTTCATATACCAAGTACTCCAAAGTACAATGAAAATAACAATTATCAGGAACATGTAAATTCAAATATTGACAATAAAGATAATTCTGGTAACAAAGATCATTCGTTCGACAGAAATAATGCAGATAAAGAAACAAATTCTGAAAGTGACGATGTGCAACAAGTATCTCTAGTGATTAAAGTAGATGTTGCTACAAAAGAAAAAGATCCAAACTCAAACGGAAATAAACATATTGATAGATCGGAGCACATTCAGAAAAATCACAAAAATATTGCTGAAAATAATCAGTGCGCACCATGCAACGCTGCGAAAATCCAGCAAAGTTCTGCAAAAACAGAAGATAGTAGTACTTCTGAACCTGGAATTTGGACAATCATTAAAAATCAGTATCACCAAAGATCTGTAGTTGCTATTTCCGCAGCTAAACGTTGTGCACCGGGTGAAGCCTTCTCGTCTGGTGAATGTCGGACCTTAGTAGATACTTAAACGCTACTGATTATCAAGGTAATTCGATATCAATTGTTGTTCAAAAATATTATAGCATCTCCTCCAGAATGCGCATATAAAATTATTCTTGACTCCATTCTTTTCTAAAGTACCAGCACTACTTACATCAATTTGATTCGACAATCACTAAAAATCCTTATATTATACATTAAATCGAATATCACCTTGCAAAAATATCTCACTTTTCCTCTACCACCATTGCCATGAAGACTAAAAATGACTGCGTACCCGCTACACATCAATTACCATAATTCCCCGTCCAAATACTTCAATGAAAATGGCATCTTAAACAAGCCTAACGTCCCGGCACCAACTCCCAACAATTCCCAACTCGGTAGAAAAAAAAATAACGTTACCCATACACGCTTATATCTGTATACCTGTGTGTGCGTGTCTTTTGTTACAGAACCTCGACGCCGCATACCAGTAACCCCGAGAAACTCCTCTCGGCAGCGGCGGCGACGTCGCGAGGCGAAGGAAAAAAAAACGCAATAAAGCAAACGCACACATCTACGTCTCTCTCTCTTCTACTGCACGCGGAATCTCTTCTTCCTCTTTCTCGCAGCTCGCTCGCATTGTGTCGTGCGCCGGTACGGGGAGGACGCGAGCAGCGCGCGAACACACACAATGCGAAAGTTCACGGCGATCGGCGCGCATATATGCACGCGATGACCTCGGCGCTCCTGCATTAACGGGCTAACGGAATAAAGCTTCTCGTGCAGCCGCACGCACTTACGACGCTTATTATGTCGCGGAGGCTTATTTTCTTACGGATATATGCGTGTGCATGTGTGCACCGATGAAGAATTGAGGCATTAGGGAAGGCCTATGTCGAAGAGCCTATATCAAACGCGTGTGGGTCTAGCGGGGAATTGAGATTGATGCGCGACCACCAGCTTTTCTCTTCGTGGATTTTGCGTTTTCGAGTCAACGTCGTGGCTGATTGAGTCTTTGAGGTGGGCTTCCGCGAGCGATGGGCATATGTGTGAGCGCTGTTGTTTTCGCATATGGCGCGAGTGTGCGTATGATGAACAACTATACGTAAGGATATATACATGTCTGTGGGTATAATATAATGTTATGGCAGAAATGATGGTTAATGTACTATTGATTGTTGTATATTTAGTGAGAAAGATTGTGATCGAAAGTTTGTGTGAAAAAATTTTATTGTGGAATCATAAAGCATTTATTTATTTGGTTAACCTTTTTACGATCGTTGAAAAATTATATGAACGAGTGTTAAATTTATTAGTTCCTTTTATAAAATATGAGTGATTTTTCGCTCAACTTGATTATATTTCCAGTTATCATTCTATTCGCAATTTCTCATTGTGTTACTTATACCAGGCAACTATAGATGAATCCCCAGTATGCGTACATTAAGAAAACTACTGCCAAAAGATCGGTACTTAATTTTCTCAAACTACTGTGTTTAATTTTGTTTGTATTTTTTTATAACAATAATCAATTGAATTACATTAAATTTTCTCTGCTGATACTATTTGAAAATTTGAAAAATATTTGTTTTTTGAAGTAAGTTTTTTTTTGAAAACAAATGAAAATAATCCCTTTGCATTGCAACACTATATTGTCTTCAATAAAAGTAAGAAATGGTCTAAACTTTTTATTAATAAATCTAATATTTCTTGAGAAATAAACTAACGAATTATAAGCATATTTCAAATCATAAACAAACGAATCTTCACTAAGAATAAAATATTTCCATAAAGTTTCCTTGTAATTTTACTTTTATAAGAATTACATATACGTATATCATTTCTGTAAAGTAAGTAGGTATTGCAATGTTGTTATTTATTAAATAATATGGTAATAAATTTAATAACAACATCTTAATTAACCGAATAATGGTGAAAGTCTAACAGCCACATCTTCTTGCTCTCGCTTCACTGATTCTTGTAGTTTGTGATACATCCTTTTAAAATCGTCATCAGTTGTAAAATTCTGACATAAAACACCTTCTATAGTGATCTGAAAGAAATATATATATATATATATATATATATTACTTACACCAAACTTACGACTTCCAATTTTTACGTTTCTTATATTATTTCGGAAAGCTTACCCTACATCGTTCTCCGATAAATTCTCCCTTCTCCCTCAAAACATAGTTGCAATAACCTGAGGCGTCTTGGCAAGTCAATATTTTAAACTGAACAAAAATAAAAAAATTATTATGTAATCCATAAAATCGTTACAAATTTAAAAAATTATATCACCTGTTGAATTTCTTCATATAATCGGTCTTTCATTTTCCCTATTTCTGTTTCCTAAAAAATTTATAATAAATTCAATACAATTATAATACCAACAGTAAATAATTACTATCAAATAAATAATAGATTATATAATTAGCTTAAAATTGCAATAATCAAATAATTGCTATAATATAAAAAAGAATCAGTTGAGTAATAAAAGAAATATTTTTTCAAAATTATGTGAGAAAAAATAAAATAAATCCTAAAATCTGCAAACAGAAACATCTAGTATGTTCTTACATTTGATTAACAGCTTTGGTTTTATAAATCAAAAATCTATTTTTTCCAATAGAAAATAATACACCAAGATTAACATACACAGATCATTATAAAGCTGTTACCATAAATTAATTTTGTATAGTGTGACAGAACTTACTTTTTCGAATTCTGCAGTATAATTGTATGGTTGTAATATATTAACAAACGCAAAAGTTAGCAGTGGTAAAGGCGGACTCATGTTATATTTTTTTTTTAAATATTGATTTTCTAACGGCAAAAAATACTCGACTAAATGTATTTATTATTGAAGGTAGAAAACTAGCTTCTATTGATATCGCGTGACGTATATTTTCATGATTCCGGTGGTCACGTATTCCAATAAAAATTCCCAATAACTAATCTTATCTAAGTAAATGTTCATTTTATTATCGTATTTTACTCTCATTACTTTTTAAAAGGACTATAGGTTAAGAATATGAACTTAATCAATTACTCAAACTATTTAATGAATAGCTAAAACTTTATATAATTGGCAAAAATAGGAATAAATTACTTAAATAAGTAATAATCGAAAACTCGATTCTTTTTAATTTTGAAATTAAATGTTACAACTAGAAAATAATTTTTTGAGAACAAAATAGCTGCACATGGACTGCTAAATTTAAGAAAAATGAAGTTTTAAGTGATAATTGAAATTTCCTAAAAAAAAAAATCATGTTTTACGACAAAATTCCTTTTACCCAAATTTTAAGTGACTCGAAAAAGAAATTGTGTGCTCCTTCTAAAAATTTTGTAAATTTATTTAAATATTGTACATTTATTTAAATAAAAAAACATACAATAAAAAGAATAAAAGAAACGATTTTCGTTACGGTAAATAGATAATAATTTATTTAAAGAAACAAAAATATTTTTAACTATTTACATTCAATTGGCTACTGATATTCTATATTATTTTAAAATGAAAAATCAACTAAAATTTAGCGCTTACTAGTGATAATGCATAACAAAACCACGAGTCAATACACGAACGAAACTATTATATTATACTTCCCCGATAAAACAATACAAAAAGACTCGGACCGCACGTTTATATACTGCCTTTTAATATTTCCCATTCTTCTTCTGCCCACAGCTTCGGGCCAAATTAGCGCGGCGAGTCAGTCTGAATAGAATAAATCAGCGATTGCATAAGCTCCTTATATAGCGCCACTTTAAATTCATCGATAAAACAACCAACGATATATATATAAAAAGATACCACAGCGAGCATCAACGAGGAAACATAACAACCCCGCTAACGCTCAGAAAATAAAGAACCCAACTGACCATCATCACCGCGTTTTATTATATATACAATACACTATATACGCCCTTGCGCCTTGTAATTGGCTGCGCCATGCGGATAATCTCTCATCCTCCTTCTCCTACTATATACGTCTAGTAGCATCTCCTGCACGCGCTGTCGAGAAGAAAAAGAAGAAGAACGTGGTTTTCAACCTATACATATATAACGTTTACATAACGCGCACGCGTATACCTATAACGAGCCCTCGAGGGTCGCTTAATTGACGCGCGTGCGCGCAGGAGCTAATTGAATTCGTTGAAACGCGGCTGCCGATCGAGACTATATGGGGCTGCTCCCGCGCACCGGTGCGCGTTGTGTTTAAGCGCAATTTTAGCAGCGCCACAGTCGGCGTTCGGTGGGTGTATTGTATAGAATTAAAAACAGTGCGCGCAGGTCGAGGTGGATTTAGCGAAATTACGAAAAGAGAGGAGATCCCTGTTATGTGTGTTATTTTCGAATTTGTAGACTAATTTTAAAATTGCGTCTATTTGAGGGACCGCTGCACTGTGTTATTTTTAAATTCTCGACATGCTTGCGTTTAAGAAATTTCCGAAAACAGGTAGAATATGTATACGCGTGTAGTATATTGAAAAAAAAAAAGCAACCGCGGTTGGTATATACTTCTATAAAGCACGAACGATACATATACGTTTATACGTTTGTATAAAATGAAAACTTTTGAAAACTACTTTCTAGCGTTTCCGAAATTGCCAAACAATTGAATAAAGAAAAACCTTTTCTATATCCGGACCCTTAAACTTTTTTATATATATATCCACAAAAAGCCACTCAATAGAGAAAACTATTCCATATCGTCGCAGACAAAACCCGCGTGTGTGATGTATTCTCCTTTATAGACCCATTCCGTGCTCTCTTGATTCAATTTCTACCCAATGTTATAACGGCATACCGTTTTCCACTCGAAAATTGAAAATTTCCCCTTAATTACTCCTTACATATACCTTTATACAACCCTTACACTCGCGCGCGCCTTTATATACGCATTTTTGCCTCTCCGTATTCTGCATGCAAACTACTCAATTAAAACGCCGGAAAATTGGACGGAGCCATAATTCCCGCGCGCGCGCATGCAGCCACAAAAGAAGACGCGGTCAGCGCGACAAATGCGAATAAGCGCTCGCGGAATTGCAATTTCGAGGACTATATGGCGCGTACGTATGTATGTATGTATGTGTGTACGTAAGCGAGGACGACGAACGAACGAACGAACGGACGGACGTTGTAATTGTTTTCTGCATTAGAGAACTGTATAGCCGCAGGGGCTCAGAGTATATGTATATAGTATATATCGCGTTTGTTTTGACCGCTCACTCGCTCGCTTCGACGACGGCGTATTTTGTTGGAGGCTGGAGAGAGAGAGAAGGGGGTAATAGTTGTTGTGTAATTAAAGCGATGGAATATCGCGTAATTCGCCATTTGTGGGAAACGATGATACCGCGGCGATGTATGGGTAACGTGGAATTTTGTACGTTCGGGTGCGCTTTATACCAAGCTCGCTATATTGTGATTGAAAATGCTCGAGCGAAAAACAGCATTTGTAAGTTAACTTGTTAGTCTTTTCGTGATGATGGGGAAAGTATATATTCTGTATAGTATATTTAAGCATTGTAATCGTTCTTTAGAGTGATTAGCTACAGTTATAAACATTACAGTAATTTAAAAAAATTCTTTTTCTTTATTTCACGAATACTGTCTTATATTTTACATTTCAAATATTTCTACGTCGGTATTACACCGCAACCAAACCTCTACGAAAATTCTGTTTTTGTTAACAAACTTAAACCCTTTCGTACTAAACTCCCCGATCGAAAAAAAAAATTCAACTTTTTTTTTCACCATCTCACACGGATAGAATTTTCCGGTGAAAATTACCGTGAAATTCGTGGTAATCAGGGACCAACCGAAGTCTCTGTAAATTTTTACCGGTGTCACGGTAATTTTTACTAACCTTCCCGACAATTTTTCTCTGTATTTAGAGGTAAAAATTACCGTGACAACAATAAAAATTTCCAAAGATTCGGTTGGTGCTCGATTGCCGCGAATTTCACGGTAATTTTTACTGGGAAATTCTATCCATGCACTAATTTTATTCTACCGTATATAAAAATCTCTCCTCTAATCTTTCTATTATTTTTAATTATCCTCACTCTATACTATATATATATAATAACGCAACATTTCCACACAGCGTCAAAATACCGCAACGCTATAAGCCTCTCTCCACACACGCGTATACTGAATTCCTTCAAAGCCAAAGCCTCGTTATGACGACGATCGAGTCCTTTCTCCCGTTCAATTTTCGAAAAAAAATTCTCCCCCGTATATAAAACCCAGCGCTGCACCTAGTACCTACAAAGGTCATCGTAGCGCGCACTCAAAAATTTACGCTAAAATTCTTTCACCCCAGCTGCGTTGGCGCAAATATAAAACGAGTGAGTGAGTGAAAGAGTGAGAGAGAGAGGAAAGGCTTGCAGAGAGGGAATATATATACGCATATACAGATAGGTATATATATGCACGTAGAGAGATAGAAAGCGCTTTTGCTCTTCCGCGCAACCTAATAATTCCCCCGATGGCCTCGCTCTCGCGAGAGCTTCCCCATTTGCGGGCGTTTCCACTTTGTTTGACGCGCGCACGCCCGCTCTTGTAACGAACTGCCCGCATCGCTCGGCCTCTCTCTCTCTCTCTCTCCGCACCCCGAGCCCTTTCATTTATTTTTTCCTCTCTCTCAGTCTCGCTCTCTCTCTCGCTCATCGCGAGCTCGACCGTCCGCGAAAAGCAATCCCAAAATCGAGCGTCGAGTGAGAGAGGGAGAGATGGAGCTTTTAATCGAAAACCGAGCCTTCTCTCCCTTGCCCCATGCGCCACCAGCACCACATAGCGGCTTTTCTCCGGATTTTTCGATTTTTCCGGAAAGCTTTCGCTCACCCGCAGTCCTTTGATGCCTCTCACGCGTGTTGCGAAAGCGCACGGCTAATCGCTTTTGAATTGATATAGTTATAATAATGGGGAGATTTGCACGTATATGCAAAGAGAGAGAGAGAGAGAGAGGTAGATTCGCAGGGATTATGCGCAAACGTGGATCCTCTTCTTTTTTTCTTGGACGCAGAGTTAATTGGATTTTTTTTAAGGTAACGTTTGTCTGTGTATATATGTATAGGTGTGTGTGTTTTTTTTCCGGTGACGAGCTTTGACGAAGATTCGCGCTTTTATGCTGAATTTGAGGTGATTATGAGCCGCTGGTTGGAGCTTTTTATATGGGTTTACAGATCAATGCGACCAATTTCTTTTGAGTAATTAATGTGTATTTGAAAAGTTATATCGTTGCTTAAAATCGTTGGTTTTTTGTATAATTTTATTTCGTGGTCGTACAGTTTTTCTTTAGAAACGGTTCGAAAGATTATACGGTAATTATTTCTGTCATGGAAAGTTTTATAGAATTTATACATTTATTTTTTTCTTTAAAAAAAATAAAGTTGTTTTACCGAAACACACCTTAACTGGTTTTAAAATCATATTTTCTACAACCAGCCTTGACAAACTTTAAAAGAAAACGTAAATTTACTATTGATTAATTTTGTTTTAACTAAATATCCCCCATTTACACTTATTCCGAATATATATTTTTCACTCTACAACTATTGAATTCTAATTTTATGTATACGTTATTTTCAAAGTTCAGCCACCGCTCGCCCATGTAACTCGTCAATAAATAGCGTCATTAAATAAATTGTTGTTATATGGTTGCAAACAAACAGGTACTCATATACTTTCGAAATCCAGGTCACATATATACGTGTCCAGCATTATACACAACATTTCTGAATGAAAACATTTTCCATATATATCATAACATAAACTTCAAAAATCGAGAAAATCAAAACAGTATCGCGCGCTTTCTCCATCGCGATAACATCTATATATTACTGATGGACATAACCGGCGACGAGGAAGAATAAAAGAACAAAAAAAATGACAAAACGCAATACATACACAAGCACACTTTATACGGAAGATAAGAGAGTATAGCAATTATCTGTTGCGTTCGTGTCCCCTCTACTCTCCTCTCGCGCGTGCGTCTCACTCGCGTGAAGTGAAAGGCTGTATTTTAATTTAGTTACATCGAAGAGTGCAGATACGAGAGGACGTTTCGTTTCAAACTGACTCCCGTGGTCTGTGCCGACTTTGTGTATATAAGATTCGTTATAGTGTATTGTTGAAAAAAAGTGTTAGAATAAGTCGGAGCATCCGACTGCTGCAGACGCAACCATGGCGCGATCGAGGTAGGCAAAATGCTCTATATTCTTTATGGGTGTTTATTGTACGGTGGTATGTAAACAAAATACTGTTCGTGAAAGTTATGATATAATGTTGTTTACTTAACTAAAATTTTTTGTTATATTTTCATTTTTTCAAACATTGATATTTTCATACAGTACATTTTTTTGTTTTATTGATAAAATTTCATTGGAAATATATCAAGAATCAGTGTAGAAAGTTATGGTTGAAAAGTATAAGAGTGATATTAAACGTAACCGTCTTTGAATATTTACAAAATATTAAGATCAGAAAAAATTTTTTAATATCGCGTGAAAAACGCATACATATATAGATTTAAAATACAATCAATTGCAAAAAATAACCATATGCATTTGTTTTAACTGTATTTACAGAATGAGTCACATCGCGTGCATCGCTTTAACGGCGTTGATCTGCGCAACAAGTACATTGGCGATGAAAACCATAAAACTGTCATCTGGATATGAAATGCCTATAGTAGGCTTAGGAACTTGGCAGGTAAAGACCATCCAACATCTCAAATCCGACATGTTATTGCTCTGTTATATAAATTTCATTAATATATCAAAATAACCATGACCTGTATTCCCTTTCAATAAATAAATTTTAACAAAAATAATATGTCAGATGCCGCCCGAGGCCATCGACGTTGCCGTAACCAACGCTCTTAAAAGTGGCTACAAACATATCGACACGGCGTTTACTTATGGTAACGAGGAAGCGATCGGTAAGACATTGAAAAAGTGGTTCGATAACGGCGGCAAGCGCGAGGATCTTTTCATAACTACCAAGGTATAATGATCTGTAATTAAAACTTTGCCATCAAAATATATCAAATTTATTCGTTTAAATAATTATGCTTGTGCTTTATATAGTTACCACCATACGGCATGCGTGGGTCTGCTGTCGAAGGCTACTTGAAGCTGTCCTTGGAAAAATTAGGTTTGGAATACGTAGACATGTACCTGATTCACAAGCCCTTCGGATTCGTGAAGGACGAGTATAAGCACGCGCCGGCGCTGAACCCTGACGGGACCGTCAAATTGGATCTTGAGACTAATCACACTGAAATTTGGAAGGTGTGTCGCGCATCTATTTGTAAACGAAAAAGAAAAATAAAAGAATTCGCTACCTCATGAATTAATCATATATCATAGAGAGTTCAACGTACTATTAATGTTTTGCAGGCTATGGAGAAGCAAGTAAAAGACGGACGCACGCGATCCATTGGTGTTAGCAATTTCAACCAATCGCAAATATTAAACGTTTACGATAACGCGGAAATCAAACCCAGTAATTTGCAGGTAAATTTGTCAATTTTTTTTTTCGAACACAGAAAAATATTAGGAGTATCAAATAAATATTTATTTGGTACTACTACTTTAGCACTAGAATCAATAGTAGCAAATAAATATTTATTTGATACTACTAAATATTTTTCTCAGTGAATTTTTAAAAATTCTCATATATCAACAATTATTTCTAAGGATTATACCAAGAACCATTCATATATAAATCAAAAACAAAATTTCTCCTACTATAATTATATGTAAGAACAAAATAAACAAATAAAATCAAGCAATTAATTTTACAAAAATAAATATAATCACTAGGTCGAGTTACAAGCCTACAACCAGCAGCGACCATTACGCGAGCTCTGCGCAACGCGCAATATCACTATCACCGCCTTCAGCACACTCGGTTCGCCCGGTTCATCCAATGATAAACGTACCAAGTTCAGTCAATCGCTACCTCGGCTTTTGGAGAACCCAGAAGTGAAGACGATTGCCGAACGACACAACCGCACGACAGCACAGGTGTTGTTACGTCATACTATCCAGAATGGCATCATCGTCCTGCCCAAAAGCACAAACCCCGGTAGGATAAAGCAGAACATTGATATATTCGATTTTTCACTGACAGAAGATGAGATGAAGGTGATGAATGGATTGGATAAGGGGGAACAGGGTAGGATCTTCCATTTCTTCATCGATAAGGGGTGAGTATAGGTTTATGTATATATAGTTTTGGTCTACGAAGGTATATATATATTTACTAAATTTTGCTTTCTTTTCTTGTTTCAGAGTGGAAAAACATCCCCAGTATCCATTCGCCAGCCAGTTGATGAACGAAAATATGCTGGAGCAGTGAGGGAAGAACAAATGGGGTTGAGTTATATTTCAACTGTCAATAATTTTTTGTATACGATATATTGTTAAGGCTTTTTCTAATGTAAACGACTGATGATTATTTAGTACATATATATGTAATATATCATGTGTATACTATATATATTTGAATAAACTGTACAGTGTTTTTTCTCATTTAATCAACATTGTTATTATACCTCCAACCCAATCCACTATATTATATCTACTGAAACTTTACTCAAATTTAACGAAGCTCAAACGCAACCTGTTACCACTCACACCACAATGCCCTCCAGAAATCGCGTATCATCACACCTCTTACGACCGGATAACATCTCGCAATCTATTATATATATAACACCTCTGAAATGAAAATCGACAAATCCTTAGAGCGCCAAACGTCTCTACTCGTTTCTATTCTATTATATCTTACAACTTCCCCTCCGTCATTTTGGCAAGGCCTCAGGGCTATATGCGCACACATGTCAGTTCGCGTGCAACGCTGACCATCTTTGTAACAGGTGCCCATGCGAAGAGTATATGCTTATATAGGTATATAGCCGGTCGTTAGCCCCCTGCTCACGTCGCACGATTTCCTCTCTCGTGCGCCTTCTTCACGACGTAATTATGTATGCACGTGTATGTGTGTGTGTGGGAAGGCGAAGGCTTGGCGATCATCGCGTAGTTTGGCAGAATTTCGTGGTTTTTCGAGAAATGGTTGGTATATATAAGCAGTGTGAATAATACGAAGGAGTTTACATGTTCACAAGTAGTTCTGTGTATAAGGGTTTTGTACTCTAAAGTCACGTGGTAGATTGATAATTGTTCCATTCATATGTTATACGTGTACTTCATATGTATATGCTATTAACAAAATAATGTTGATTGAAGAAAAAAAATTTGGCGAGTGCTAATATCAATATAGGTTTCGAAAATGATGCAAACCTCGTTCATTAATAATATAAATATCGCTTAGCATTATCGTATATAAAAGAGGTTTTTCAATAATTACCTTCTCTTGTGTATATATATGAATATAAACATGGACATTATTCCAATGCAATATACACTTAACCATAGAGCCATTAAAAAATTACAATATACCCACAAACCATGCACACGTAACCGCACATCCAGCATTAAACATAACGAAAGAAATACACACACATACCCTTATACACTATATATAACGCACAAATTACAATACTCCGATATCACGAATATTATATATATACATCTACTCTCCTCCGCCCTATCTCAGACAATTTTCCGCCATTTGCCGGCAAATGAGCCTTGACCCTTTTCGTAATTAGACCAGCCGCAGCCGCACGGCATTCCTCCTCCTCTTTCTCTATATATATGTTATATATACTGGAAAATAACAGGTGCCGCAGTCGCATGCATCGCGTATGTATAGCAGTCTGGCTCTTCGTTTCTCGCTTCTGTTTCGTGTTCTGCCTCCTTTTTAAACGCGAAGGAGGAAAGTTGTGTCTTGAGACAGAAGGGGTGTGTGTGTGCACGCGCTAGAGAGTCTCAAGGTCGGCTCGAGTCGTCCTCGTCATATGTCGCTCGTACTCACGCTTTTGCTCGGACAGGCTCGGTTCTTGATAAAATGTAAGGCACGTTTATGTGTGAATAGATGTGAAAAAAAAAAATTTTTTTGGTAGTGGTGGTAAAAATATTGGTGTGAGGCGAATTAGAATTAAGATCTTTGGAAGTTAAGATTGTATAGAATAGACGAGCTATATTGGAAAAAGTTGGCTGATAATCAATGCAATTGTAATGTTATTAACTTCAAAAATCGAAAATCAAATTCAAATTGTGACATTTCGATTATATTTTTTATAATCGTTACAATAAACTAATGTGTACATCACTAAAATAATTTTTAGGCGAATATTTTCAGCAAGAAATACAAAGGTAATTAACTTGACATATTTTTATTTAATTTCTTATATGTACTTTATTTCAACTCAATATACTTTGAAATGTCTTTCTCTCTCGCTGGCGCTTCTGTTTTATCAATACTGAATATATTGTCTTCATCAGTAAACCCCCGCACATCTCGCTACCAATCGAAGTATCATATTCGGAGAAGAAATAAGCCGCAGGACGAGGAAGATTTTTTCTCACGTGCGGACGCGTAAGAGCCGCGCGCTTCGATGATAAATGGCGTATGTGCGTTGCGGCCTGCTCTTCTCTTTTCTATATTAATATATATATACGTGCGCGCACGCGCGCAAGATGTTCGTGAGGGAAAAAGGACGCGGACGTGAGAAATGATCGACGGGTAGATGTGGGAGTGTAGACACGAAGGACAAGTGAGATCTGGCGGTGTACGGGGTTTTTTTTTTAATTTTGATGAAACTTCATTAATGATTTTTGGTTTATAAAATATCTAAATTTTCGTTGTCTTACACGAGCTACACCTAAAATTATTTCCCGCTTGCGATTCGAAAAGAATAAAATAAATAGTGATAAAGAATAAAAAATTGAATCCGTACATAATAATATGCACAGTGATTTGTGAATTTTAAGGCCAATTTCAAACACACGTAACTTTTGAAGAAACATTTTCAAATTTTGACAGAGTTTTAAAAAGCTCTTGCTCTCTAGATTGAATTTCTTTTCTTCAAATTACATATTGAGTTATTTTGGTCGAACGATTAAGGATTAAATTACGAAAATATCTTGCGATGAAATCGAGCATATTTTTTATAAAGGATAATTTATATAAAAGATCAACAACACTTTCAGTAATTAATTGTAATTAATGTTGTTAAGGATACAACAGTGAAAAAGACAATTAGATAACCAACGCTACCTTCGTTTTAGTAAAGGTTTTGTAAATAATTTATTGTAATATTTGTGTTGTAAAACATGGGAATTTTTGTAATATAAAAATTTCTTTTTTTTTTAATTAAAAGTTAGTGCAATTCGCGAATTAACATTCTTTTCGTCCCAATTTTGCGAATGATGCTTGTACTTGATGCAAACTAGTGAATAATAATGAAATAATATTATATAGCTCGTGAACATTCGCAACGGTGGCACAGAAAGAACTCCAAAAAATTCAATTCATACTCATATATCTATTTACAAAGTAACATTAATTATATATTTTAGCTATTTTAAAAGAAGCCACAAAATCCCTTCCATTCAAAATTCCTGCACATTTTTTAATAAAAAAGAAATATAAGCTTTTATAAAATACAATTGTTAAATCTTCTGTTTAACGTTTGTTTTAGATTTTTAACAATTTGTTCACTCAACCAGAACATATAACTATAATGATTACTATATAAACCAAAAATAAGAAAAAAAAACGATTTGTCAAAAACAATCGGTAATAGAACACGAACACGCATCACTCAGGCTCCCGCAGGGAGCGCAACGAACACGAGCTTCCAAATGGCACGCGTCCCTGCTGCCGCGTAGGCTATACAGCTAATCACCATTTTTTTTCTAGGTATACCATATACATTTCCATCTGTGGTCGCGTGCATCGACTAGCGCTGCGATGGTGCAACTGAAATTTTCATCTAGAGAGTGATGATAGATTCTCTCCAAAATGCCTCAAAAAACTACTTGTCATATCGAAAAACGGTAAAGGAACTTTTCGTTCAGAATTTCGAGTTCTAGAAGAGTATGTTGCGCGAGATATACATTTTCAGAACAGGTTGTATATTGATTGTTTTAATGGTTGTTGATGAACGAAAACTGGAGTTTATGATAAAATACATGTGTTTCAACTAAAATTGTTGATTATATCTTTAAATGCTATTTTGCACGAAATGTTTTTAAATATTTGCAGAGGCATATGTATATATGTGCACATATGTAGAAAATTTTATTTACAAATACATTCGAGATTTATGTTATGCATATATGTACACGTAGTTGGCAAGCATCCATCCTCAGTGCGCGAGTTGAAATGTACGAGAAGAAGATTTATATCTTGCGGTTTTCCACAGTAGTTTGTAATAACGACGTTGAGTTATAAGTCAATTTTGAATGTTTTTAAATGAAATGTCACAAGAATTCCGCAGACGAAAGATTTTTAAAGAAATGAAAAATACAAATATATAGCGTTGTCACCGCACAATAAAACCAAAAAAATTTCTATAGATTATTATATTTCAGTTTATATTACAACGTTACCCGTAGTTTGCATTCCATCAGTAATAAATAACTATTTCTTTCAAAATGACAGGTTGACCCGATAATTTCTGAAACTAATGATAATATCGCTGAAACTTTATATTCCCCTCTACCACACATTGTCCATATAATCATTATACTAATCTCCCAAACCTCTATATAACAATAAAAAAACATTCCAATCAAGACGCGTACGCACTCCACGCGCCACCCCAGAAGGCAGGCGGCGCACGACCTCCGACCCAACACATCAGTACGTAAAAAAAAAGAATAAAAGAGAAAAGACGAGAGAAAAAGAAGAAAAAAACAATTTTCCGCCCTCCACGCGAGGTGTGAGCTGTGCCGACCTCCCGCCGCGACCGCATGATGGATCATCGCGGAATCGAAGGCCATGATGCGCAGCCGACAATGAAAACCCGCGGGCACACGCGGTGTGTAAGTAATGATATTAATGGTGCCGCGGGCCTTGATTAAAGGCGGAACTCGGAAAAAAGGAAATCTTGCCGGAATGCGAAAAAACAGAGATTGACGATATTGTCGGTGTGATGATTTGTCGTGTCGACGGTCTAAATTTCTTATGTATAAGATTTAAGTATTTAAAGATGAGTTTTGAATCTCGTAGTTTGGCTGGTATATTATCGTAAAATTTGATTAAGGTAAAAATATAAAGTGAAGTGTTGCGTGAATCTATATTAGTCGTTTATATATTCTCTATTAGTTTTCGTAACTTATCAACTGAAAAAATTATAATATGCTATATAATAATATAGCTTTATATAAATATATTAATAGTTGGATAATGTTGAGTTGTACCAATTATATTGAATACTTACTATACATAAAATGTGGAATTTTCAAAATATAACTATCAAGTATTTCATAAACAAGGCAAACTTGCTATTATATAATGTTTGATTGTATAACAGAACTAAATAAATAGTAAACTATCAGCTAGTTTGCACATTTGCAACTGCATTTAAGTAACATAAGTATATTGAATAACGAAAATGAAAAAATTAGATTCAAATTCAACAGAAAATAAATAAAGGCACAACTATTAATAAGATATACATTGAGTATTTTAAATATTTTCAAGTCAACATTCAATCAAATTTAAAATCAAAGTATATTGTATTACTAAATTAACAAACAACAATATTTCGAAACATTCTGTGAATAGTTTAGATTTAAACTATCTTACAAAAATAAAAAAAAAACAAAGGTATAAAACAGGTTAAGTATGAACAAAATAAATTGAACACGATTCAATTTGTGGAAAAACAAAATTTAAATCAATCATAAAAGATTTTTTTTACAGTGTTATGACTTTTTTCTTGTGAAAAAAAATCATTTTTGTTATAAAGCTATTCGTCCTTTTTTCAAAGTATACATAAATCACTAAAGTAATTCCTCGCCTCGTTTATTGTTAAACTGTTACGTTTAATCGACTCATTACTTTTGCTACTTTTCAATATAAAGATAGAATATCATGGTTTCTAATTCTTTTTTTAATAACTGAATGACTATTAAACGTCTTACTAAGTCTAGGAATGTAAAAATGAAAAAAAGTATGTTTAATGAGTTACAAACTCGCTATTGAAAAACTACAATGTTTCATATAACTTTTAAATTTTTAATAAACTGGAACGCTTGTTGTTCTTAACTTTCCAGTACACTTTTTTTTATACATATGAACGACCTACACAATCTTTTGGAATAAAATATTTACATGAAAAAATCTGAATACTTTATATTTTTAATAAAAGCTCAAACTCTTCCAAAAAATACTAATAAAACGTGTAAAGAAATAATTTGTAGATTTTTAATAACAAGGATGCCCCTAAACAAAAACACTAGAAAAAGCTATCCTTTGTAAAGAGCAACAGAAATCTGACATTAAAAAAAGAACATATTGAATCGATGAATATATTATTATCCAATCGTCACTTTCGACGTAGCAAAAGTATAACACATTTTTACATCCATCAAGTATACTGGTTCTGTTAACAAATGCATATAGACTTCCATACTAAACTAATGTAGCATTCCGAGGCAGGAACTTCTTTAGTTTCTCCTATTTTACTTCTTATCAATGGCCAAAGTCCAAGACAAAAGATATTAATATTGCAAAATGCACATGGTGTTCACTCTGTCTCTATGTCTCTTTTACTGTGGCAAATGAAGCAAAGTTCCCTGTCCAGGGGGTAAATAAACGACCTGTCGGGATCTGGATAGTTGGTATGCAATGTCTTCAGCTGCTTCAATTCTTCTGAGCTCAACCAAACCATCACCAGCATCTCCAAGAGATTTGGCCAACAAACTAGCAGCCTGTGCATCACCCTCAGCTGTAATAATAGCTGCTTTCTTTTGTTGTTCAGCCTTTTCGACAAGGAAACGAGCTTTCTCAGCATCCTGCTGTGCTACTTGTTTCAATTCAACAGCTTGGGTGAACTCTTTTCCAAAAGTTAAGTGTGTCTAGAAAAGTTTAAATGAGTTAATTTAATATTATTAATAAATAAAAAGTTGAAATGAGGTTCAATAACTTAACATGAAAAACCCCTTTATAGTTACAATAATGCTTTCTCTTTAAAATAAAAGAAACTATTAGTTTATAAATTTAATAGTAAAGAAATTTTTTTTTAGTATTTAAATTTAAAAATGAATTATAATATGATTTTTACTCACAATAGAAATATCATCCAAAATAACACCAAACTGGGAAGCTCTTTCCATCAGGTCTTCACTGACCTTTTGAGATACAAGCTCACGCTGAGTAATCAACTCACCAGCATCAAATTGTGCCACAACAGCTTTCAGTACTTCAGTAGTAATAGAAGGCAATACTCTTTCATCATAATCAACACCAAGGATCGTGTAAATCTTTGGTAAAGATTCAGGCACTGGTCTAAAGAGAATACGTAGAGTTATATTTACATTCTGTAAATCTTTACTTCCAGTAATTACTGGTACATTTCTTGGTCGTGATCTAATGTCAAACATAATTGGCTTTTGAATCCAAGGAATGAAGAAATGTGTTCCTTCTCCAACAACATTATTTTTTACACCAACAAATCTGTCAAAAATGACAGCTCTGTGACCGCCATCAACTGAAAAATTAAGTTAATGTTAATTATGTAATACTAATTAAGATAAGCAAATAATTGAATAATGCTAAAACATATCTCGAATGAAATTTTATACTACTGAAATGGAATAAATTATACAAAATATTTATGCATTTCACCAAATCAATTTATATTTCATAAATACTGTATAAAAATCTTGTTTTATAACTCATTGCATGCTTTTATGAAACAAAATTTGACATATATCAATAAAGACATAACATGTCAAAATCAATATGACACAGTGAAAAAGATTGCTAACTTAAAAACTTTTTTTTAAATGAGTGTTCAAAACACAAATGAATTCAATATAATAATGAATACAAATTTTAACTGAATAAGTAAATTATAACAAACCATTGTAAAGCGCCGAGTTAACAACACCGCCGACGAGAGCAACACCCAGACCCAGCTGGCCTATTCGATTAAAAAAGTTCGCTGACATTATTCAAAGGCTGTTTTCCTGAAATTCACACAAATTTGTTATTAAAAATCATGACGAAATAGATTCCGTGGACTCGGTAACACGGTGCCTATTCACGAGACCTAACCTCGAAATTACGCATGCTCCGAAATAACATAACCTACTTTATCTCGCAACGATAAGACAAATAAAATTAAACTACAAACGTGGAGCGCTTCCACGCTAATTATAATCAAAACATTTACATTAAAAGGGTGGAAAAATAAACAAAATAATAATTCACCGGTCGGAGTGCCGAAGAGGAGGAAAATCGAACTGTTTCGTTATTATACTCGAGACTCACGAGTAGAGGCAATCAAGGAAACGCGGCTTCCGCAAAATCAAGATACTTATGGGAAAATGTTCAAACTAATAATGCTCTTACGTAACAGCAATTTTGTTGTATGGGATAGTGTGTGGGACTCTCTTATCGCCTTGCGATTTCTCCTTATCCTCTCAGTCTCGCAGCGTGGCGAACTGGGAAAATGGAGTCGCTGATGTCGGTGCCGGCAAGACGAAAAACTTATCATCTGATCCTGCATGTAACGAAGAAGAGTGCACGAGTAAATCCGAGAGAGGGAAGCACCAAACGGTTCCTGGAGAAAAATTAGATCTCTATATGGTAAAAAAAAGAACGCTGCAAGAGAAGAAATTTAAAATATTCGGCATTCCTCATGCAAAGATTCTGACTTGCAACATCAATGCTGGAAAGTCTGCAAGCCCAGCATGCAAATTTAGACGGAGTACATGGCATGTGACATTCAGCTATGAATCAGCGACGCTGGTTTGTTTAAGGTAGTTATTTAAATTAGTAATTTTTAGACGGCAGTTAATATGAATCGTATCAATAGTGATTGATAATAGTAGTAGATTTTGGCACGGGTAACGGGAGTGGCCCCCCTCGCTTTGCTCGTGCAAACAGTTACATACGCTAAATAATCGACTTATGCACTGGTTTCGAACAGTATTTTAAACCATTATAAGCTTCGAAAAATCATACCAAAGTTTAACACAGGCACTTTTTTCGTGGATTTTCAACCGAAAAAAAGTCCTAAAATGACTTTCTTACCGGCGGATACACTTAAAACAAATTCTGTAAAGAAAATAGTTTTTATATCGATTTTTATATACTATAAATGGTGATATTATGTGAATATATAAGGCTCTCCTGAGAAAAGATCGTACCTAAAAACGCAATGGACTAAGGATATTGTGTAACAATATAATTTTATTCTATAATTTTCTTTCCTTATCAACGTCGCTGATGACTTTATCATTAGGTACTGTGAAGAGAGTGTGCGAGTTATCCGAGAGAGGGAGAGGCGGAACATTTCCTGGCTCCTACCCTGGTCGAAATCTGAATTTCTGTATATGGTAAAAAAGAACGCTGTAAGAGAACAGAATCAATATTTCTATAAAGTTTCTGACTTGCAGCGTCGTGAACGCTATCGGTGGCGAATGTGTGAACTTGACTGTGAATTGTGAAAGAGTCTCGCCTCGTTCTAAAGTGATTGATTTAAGTTTTATTCAAAATCCTCTTTATAACACAAAACAAATCCATATGAATGAATATTATACTTAAATGTAGTTCCAGAAAATCTATTAACAATAGTTTCGCAAATAACGTAATAAATTTACTAGTTTTAAAGTACTATACTTTTATTGTATTCCTATTAATTATATACAATTTCAAATAGTATAGTTTATAATACAAAATTGTAACACAGCGCATTAACATTTGAGTCTCGGTAACGAAAATACTATTGCTGAATTCTTTAAAAAAAAAAGCAAAAAAAAACGCCCCCGGGTGGGCTCGAACCACCAACCTTTCGGTTAACAGCCGAACGCGCTAGCCAATTGCGCCACGGAGGCCTGTTGGCTCAGGAAGGCGATCAGAACGAACACGTTTAAAAAAATTCTACACATGTGTAATTCTCACTTATTTTTATAAACTGTTATTTTGTGTTATAATTTATATGTATTTGTGTATTCGTGTGTATGCATTCGTGGAAACGAATGTACATTTATGCGCACATGTTTATGTGAAATTAGTAAAGTTTACAATATACTATGTAAGAATTACTCAGTAATTCAATATCAGTCAAGAGGAAACTGAGAAAAAAAATTATTACCACAATTTGATCTGCCAAAGCTTAACGGCAGACGAGGCATGGCTATATAATTCAATAACTCTTTTAAAGCTATTAGACATGCCAATTAAATTCTACTCAATATTAAAAAACGATGTTGCCTGAAATTTTATATGAAGAAATAAACCGCCAAATGATAGATGCCTTAGAAACGTTTTTAGTAAAATAGTATCAAATTTTAGGAGCAAGAATAACTAATGTTAATATTAATCATAGCAGGATAATCAACAGCAATCTTGCACACTCACACATTAAAAAATTACAGATTAAAATAGCATGCATAACAGCATAAGGGTAATTACTGCAACTTTTGTAAAAGAGACTATAACATCTATGCATCTAAAAAAATTTCTATTTATTTTTAACACGTTGGTATATCAAGATTTATACCGCAATAAAATAACTCCCATATGGCAAACTTATTTGCTAATGACAATCATAAGTTTGCAAGACCTTAAAAGAGCTATACTTTTATTAACTATAGCAGATTTCACGAGTAAAAAATAATACAAAAGGGAAAGCCTGAGTTGTTTTAGACTATGGATAACAGTAAGATTCGCAAAATCATTCGAGATTAAATATACTACGAGCTAAAGACGCCAATAAAAAGATTATACATTATATCTAAACAAAAGACTCAAACTCAGACTCATTCAAACAATTGAAGAAAATTACATCAATTAAAAAGTATTGATGTATATCATTACTAAGATGATAAAATGGCCTGATATTCATTTTCACATATTTAAAGAGATAGACGTCCTGTTTGAGATCGAAATATTATTTGATTTGCGTAGTGCAAGCTGTATTTTACAACATTGTGTAATTATATAATTTTATAACATTCTATCATAACTAAATTTGAGAAAAATATACAACTTTTTTTTAGAAAATCCATTGAAGTCCATTCAAAATCGTATGTGGATTGAAGGCCTGATATGACTCAAATCAGACAAATATGAATAAACAAATTTGAAACCGTAGAATCGTCTAAAAGTATGCTTCATTCACTATTTTTAGGTTTATAACAAAGTTCATTTAAAAAATGGTTTTCATTTACGAAGTTCGGTGAATATTATTCTTTTAGTCTTCCATTATTCATTTTTTTTTTTTTTTTTTTTTCAAATTCACCAGGAGGGTGCACTCCGCACTGCACCTTTCGGGTTCTAGATTTGGCTCAAACTTTGGGTTAAGCTTTTGAGTATAAAAATGTGATGAAAATTACAATATTAAACCCTAACGCTAAAAAAAAACTAATGTTCTCGAAATTTTTAGGTTTATTTTAAAAAGTATTGAAAAAAAGACTCTTTTTAAAACGGTAGATATTTTAACTTGGAACAGTAGCCATTTAAGTCATGAATAAATGACCTTTATTTCCTCTTTTAAGAATTATAAAATTTGTATTTCTTCCAAAGTTATAAAAGATTAAAATTAAGCATCGATGGTGCCTAAAATATGCAGGCAACCAAACAATCAATTTTAGTGCACTGTCGAAGCTTAATTTTAAACTTTTATAACTTTGGAAAAAATTACCATTTTGTAAATTTTTCATCCATTTAACTCGATCACTACATGAAAAAACTTATATATTATAGTCCCCAACTTCATTTGGCTCCTTTTCAGCACTTGTTTTTATTTTACATATACGGATAAAATGATCCGAACTAGATATTCAATACAAGATACTTTTTGTGGGTATCTGTTAATGTGTTATATGTACTTTACTTAATTATATGTTCATCTTATTTATTTACTATCTTTTATAACAATTGATCGAAAATTTAAAAACTGTCAGATAAATAGAAATGGCAAAATTCCAAGTAATCTTTATTGAATGTGAAGAAATTGGTTTGAACCACTTTCTCATCTCCTTAACAATTTCAGAATGTTAATTCTTCTTATTATATATCTTGCTAGATTATTTATAACTTATCTCGAGATATCAAATTATTCGAAAATAGAATCTTGATATCTTAAACGAATAACTCAATGGTTATTTTAGATGTCGAATTTTTGTAATTACTTATATATTTTATTTTATTTTATTTTGTAAGTTTTTAAAAATAAGTAGAAATCATGAAGTAAAGAACCTATATTAATCTAATCAAAATTAAATAAGCCTTTCCTCAAAAATAATTTAGTTGTATTAGCATATCCGCTAAATAATTATACTTTATATTGTGTACTTTCTCAGTCATTAACAAATTTAATTGGTAACTCTTTTGAATACCATTTTTATTAATTCCTTAAGTTTATCTAATATTGTTATTTCAGATACCTAATTTCTTTCTATGTCTATATATATATTAGCACAAGCAGACCTGCTAAATTATAATTTTATATCATATCTACCGGTATTTTGGACGAAATTCACTTTATCCAATATTAAGTACCTTGTCTTTCCACAACATGTGAAACTGAAAATTCGATCGCGATAAATAAAAGTAAAGTAATTGGGTAAATCAAAGATATTACCGGGATTATATCGATTGAAACTACCGCGGCTTATTTAACTTTGCGAGATTGTCCCGCGAGATAATGACTCGTCGCACGCGTATACGCGCGCTTGTTCTTCGCACCTTTTAACTTATCGATATCTCTACGAGTGATAACGTAAGCGCAGGGCTGCCGAGTCGTAAAACGCTCACGGACCAGTCGACAAACTACTGGCGTGTGTCGCGATTCGAAGTCCCACGAAATAATATCTTATCAATGTGATCGTGAAATAGCTTTGATCTCCCGTTTAAGAAAAAGTTGTAGGGACATGATGTATTCAACTGTAAGTAAGATTGTGGTGTAATTGAAGGGTTACAGTGAATTTATATAGTTAAATTGATGATATGTTGATTTGTGATAGGGTGAGCATGTTTGGGTTCACCATGAATCTACTGATGAGTTTGCAATACCAAAAGGCTGCACGATCATTCGAACTGACCAGCAGAAAGTTCAAATACAAGATGACGATGGCAAAGTAAGTGATACACGTGTTCTAGCGATTGGAGAACGGTAACTTATAAATTTAAATTCACAAGTGTTCGTTTGTTGAGGAAATTTAAAAGTAGATAAACAAATTACGAAATTAACGTTCTGATTGTTAAGAAGATAGCACATTTTTTAGTGCAAAAAGATATTTTACTCGGATACTTTTCGAAGAATTTATATAATTCTTGTACACGTCATAGTTATAAATTATATATATTTTTTTGAGGTTTCCACAAAAGTGTATTTTTTTCAGAGAACGCCTTTTCTCGTTAACTTTGTCTCTGTATCAAGAAGTCTTAGATATAATTCCAATATAATATTATATGTAATTATCTGATTAGATTATATAAATAAAACGTTGAATGAACGTAAGTTTATTTGATACTTTTTAAATATTTGGCCAGTTTTTTATATTAAATATTTTTCCAATGTAAAAATAGTTTACAAGTTAAGTAAGTAAATATTTATAATTTATAATTCACACAATAAATTCTACTAATATTGAATTATTTATGACTTACTTGATAAATAAAATATTAAATATATTATTATCATGAAAATTAATAAATGAAATACTATAAACAATTCTATCAGATTCTAAAATTTAATAAAAATTATATTCTTTGGAATTTTAAGACGTTTTATTCTTGTACTTCGTATACTACGAGCGTTTTAATTATCTTTTAGTATGGTACGTCAAGTTTTAAAGGTGTAATAAAAATTTCTCAAGTTCCAAAACAAAGAAATATTACATACAAGATCCATTAACAAGGCATCTTAAGTAAAAATAACTATTCTTTCCTTTTAAACACGGTATTATGATAAGTAAATATAGTATTTATCTTCTTATTACAAAGGTGAAATATTATTGTAATCTTATCTATAAGAATTAGTCATCCAATGAATTTAATATTTGGATTCATGACGAAAACATAACATAGCAAAATATGTAATACGTGTAGTGTAAAAATTTTTACGTCAGTGATTTTTTCTAGGTAGAATGGATAACAATGGAAAAAATTTTAAAACCTATTCATGCATCATCAATTTCACCAGTACATGACATGATCCATTTAGGAGATTTACAAGAGTACGCTATTTTACGAAACCTGCACATAAGATATAAAAATCAATTGATTTATGTAGGTATAACGCTAAAACAAGACAAATTGATTAAACAATAGTAATCTTGTTTACTACTAATGAAATTATGTTAAATATTATAACAGTATATTAAAATTTCAGTATTTCATTGTACATTTCAATTAAATCTCTAAAACCATGTAACATAATTAATAAATGCTGTTGTAGACGTATATTGGGGACATGCTCATAGCTGTAAATCCTTATCAAGTTCTAAATATTTATTCCATGAATGAAGTGTCTTTATACTCTGAAAGGAAATCAGAAACACTACCGCCACATATATTTGCAATAAGCGACAAATGCTTTTTGACTATGAAAGGTACTAAGCAAAATCAATGTATACTTATAAGGTAATAACTGTTATTCTTTACTGTTTTGTTACAATTTATCCTTAGTCTGAAAAATTATCGTTAATTTTTAGTGGGGAAAGTGGAGCTGGTAAAACAGAAAGTACAAAATTAATTTTACAGTATCTAACTACGATTAGCGCAGGGGGACATTCATGGATCAAGCATCAAATTCTTGAAGCAAATCCCTTACTAGAAGGTTCACTATCTCTTTTTTTAACTAGAATATCAAAATATATTTTTATTTACGACTCCACTATAATGGTCATTTGATTGACACAAAAAGTGGTCCGAAGTAATATTTTATTTCAAATTCTTATATTTTATTTACTTGTTTTGAAAAAAATAAAATAACTGGCCTCTATTAGCAACACATCAAATAAAAAAAACTTATCTCATGTAATTTTACTTTTCGAAGTCAACAAAGTGGTCACAATGAGTCGGAAATAAAGTTCTACCTCCACCTCATTTGTGAAAACACATTTATATGTATATTTTATTCTTATATAGCTTTTGGTAATGCTAAAACACAGAGGAATGATAATTCATCAAGATTTGGAAAATATATTAATATATTTTTTAATGACCGTGGAGAGATTGAAGGAGCTCGTATAGATTATTATTTACTCGAAAAAAGCAGAATCGTAAGCCAATCGAAGAATGAGAGAAACTATCACATATTTTATGCCATACTTGCAGGTCTTAGCACTGAAGAGAAACAAAAATTAAACTTAGGAAATATTGTTGATTACAATTATCTATATGGAGTATAACATCTTTTTGAAGTATAACTTTATAACGAGAGTAAAATATTACATAATCTAATTTTTTTTTATAAATTTTTAGTCAGGCATATGCAAGGATAGAAATGATGCGAAAACGTTTACAGATATTAAAACAGCAATGCAAGTATTAAATTGTAATGAGGACACGATTTTGAATATCATTAGCTTACTTGCTACTATTTTGCATTTAGGTAATTTAAAGTACAAAGCAATAACCGTTGGTAAGCAGATTTGTCAAAATACTTTTTATAAAATTAAGAGACAAAATTGAGATATAATTAACTTATTTATTGATATTTTTGTTCGTAGCGTACGCTGACGCTACTGAAATCCATGACATTAGTTGTTTAAGAAGAATAAGTAACATATTAGCAGTCGATGAAAAAACTTTAACAGATGCTTTAACGAAAAGAAGCATTTTTGCCAAAGAAGAACAAGTAGTAAGTAAAAACTATTATTAAATAATAAAAGTAATAAAATTTCTTCCATTAATTTATATAATTATCAACTTAGGTTAGTAATTTATCAGAAGATCAAGCGTGTGAAGTACGAGATGCATTTGCAAAACTTATTTACGAAAAAATATTTGACAAAATTGTTCAAGACATTAACAAAACAATATATAGTTCCAAAGGTCGTCTAAAAAGTACGATAGGCGTTTTGGATATTTCTGGGTTCGAAAACTTTGATACAAATAGCTTTGAACAGCTATGTATCAACTATGCTAACGAAAACTTACAGCAGTTTTTCGTTCAGCATATTTTTAAAATGGAACAGGAAAATTATATTTCAGAAGGAATTCTTTGGTCAAGTATTGAATTTATTGATAACCAAGAAATTATAGATATGATAGGAGTGAAGCCTTTGAATATTATGTCTTTAATAGACGAAGAAAGTATATTTCCTAAGGTATTTTTAAAACGTTTATAATTGATTCAGGAGCATAAAATGACGACAATGTGTGTTATGTTTAAAATCACTTAATTTATTTTAGGCATCTGACAAAAGCATGCTATCGAAACTTTCTTTAATTCATGGAAGTAACAAAAATTTTATTAAACCAAAATCTCCACTAATAAAAGCATTTGGCATAGCTCATTTCGCAGGAACTGTTAGTTATGACGTTGCTGGTTTCCTCGATAAAAATCGTGATATAATTTCTGGGGATCTAAAAAAACTGGTAGCTGCATCTAGCAATGATTTTTTCAAATCACTATTTACCAAAAATGAACTTCAATTCAATTACGATAGCAACAAACGATCACAAACACTCTCTACGAAATTCCGAGATTCACTAGATTTACTTCTTAGCAATCTGCGTAGCTGCAATCCTTTTTTCGTTAGATGCATCAAACCTAATGAAAATAAATCACCACAGGTAAAAAGATTTGTTTAAATCAAGATATACAATCGAAGATTTATCTTCTTACACATATAGATAAACTAAATTAATCTAATTTCAAAGAAGAAACTAATTAGTTATCACTAATTACCTTATCATTATTCTAACTCTATTACCACGAATCTTGTAATTAAGCAAGAATTATATCTCTATAATATTGTGTAATTTTTAGGTCTTCGACAGATTGATGTGCTGCCGGCAGTTACGTTACGCAGGTTTAATGGAAACCGCGCGAATCCGTAAAGCTGGATATCCGTTACGTTACAGCTATACTGAGTTCTTTCGATGCTTTCGTGCCTTAGCTCGTGGAATCAGTCGAAATCAATCTGGAGAAGCAAATTACAAATCCGTGGTTCAGAAAATTTTCACCATGATTTTTGGTGAACAACAGCATGACTACCGACTAGGAAATTCCAAAGTATTCTTGAAAGAAAACCAGCATGAAATTCTACAAAAGGAAAAAACTAAAGCCTTGAATGAAAGTGCTCTAGTTATCCAACGGAATCTTAAAATGTGGGTCAATAGAAAAAGGTATGTTAAACATCAAAAGGAGAGTTTAGTGAAGAAAGTAGTTTCAAGGAACTTTAAGTATAAATATATCTAAGATATGTTTTTCAATCACAGATTTTTAACAATGAGACATGCTGCAATTATGATTCAGAAGACTTGGCGCGGATATGGCCCGAGAAGAAAATTCAAAATGTTACGTGCCGGAATTGTTCGCCTTCAGTCTCGCATTAAAACTAGGTATTACATAGCTGATTTTCATAAAAAGCGTGATATTATCATCTCTCTACAGGTTAGTAATTTTAAAGTATAAAATTATTCCAAAGATTTTAAGTACTACAATATAGTCAATCATTTCATTTTTTTAGGCGATATGTCGTCGATATCTTGTACAAAAAATGGTAATAGAAAAAGTAAGTAAAGTGTTAATTGCAATAACTAATTTAGTATAATATTTATTTCTCTACCAATATTAATTATGATTGTAATGTAATAAATTTTAGCGAAAAGAACTGAAAATGAAGAAACTGAAAGACCAACAGAAGAAAATAACTAGCATTGTAAATGGTTCTTCCAATGAAGCTACTACGAGTTCAGAACAATTCAATAATGACAGCGAAAATAATATTGATACTATTTTCAATTTCTTAGATAATAATCCCAATAAGATTGTTTCTAGAAAAACTTCTAATGAAGTATTTGCTGTAAGTATAAAAAATATTGAAATAAATTTATTTATTTGATAAATGAAAATAATTACGATTTCAGGATATCATTGTAAAAGATATATCACGAAGAAACTCTCTTAGGATATCCAGTGCAGCGATTGATACTGAAATTCTGTCATACGATTTCTACAAGTTTGCGGCAATATATTTTACTGGGAACGCAACACCTCATTTTTCAAAAAGACCTATAAAACATTCACTTCTTGATCTTCCACATCCGTCTGATCAATTGGTAATAACAAAACATATTTTGATTTATTATTTTTACTAAAATTCATTTATTAGCGGTTTTAATATTTTTAATTCTTGCTAAAAGTTCCAGTTTCTAGTTATCAAGAAAAATTCTATTTATAATTTTGCAGGCAGCAAGAGCATTGTCAATTACTATTTTACGGTTTATGGGTGACTTAGAGGAACCAGATGAACCAGCTCAAGACTACCATAATAGAACTGTAATGCGTACTATTTCGGAAACATTGACAAAAAATTACTCAAATACTGATAATTTTCATAAAAACGAAAGTGAAAATAAACATCATTTTTTGAGATTAACGTTAAAAAAGAAAAATAAATTAGATTATCTTATTTCTAAAGGTGAAAATTTTATTTTCTTACGTATATTGAAAATGTTTTTAAATCAATTTTGTTTATTATTATTTATAAATTCAAAGGAATAATTAATGATGAATATGATAGTTGGTTAAATACTGAAAGATCAAACATGGAAAAACTACACTTTATCATTGGACATGGAATAATTCGTCCAGAATTAAAAGATGAAATTTACTGTCAAATTGTCAAACAATTAATAAATAATCCATCAAAAACATCACATGACAAAGGTTGGATTCTTTTAATGCTCTGCGTTGGATGTTTTGCACCATCTGAAAAATTAATAAATTACTTAAAATCGTTTATTAAGAACGATCAATCTAACTACGCACCATTTTGTGAAAAAAGACTAATGAGGACTTATGCGAATGGCAGCAGAACACAGCCACCTTGTTGGATAGAAATGCAGGTTTGCAATAAATAAAAATATTTGTTTATTACAAAAAAACTCATTGTAAATTATTAACAATATACATTCATTTACAGTCTGTAAAATATAGAGACCCAATATCATTGAAAATTAATTTAGTGAATGGTAGTTCAAATACCGTTATAGCCGATTCAGCAACCACTGCACAAGAAATTGTTGATAGCTTAGCAAAAAGCATCGGTTTAAAAGATGTCTTTGGGTTCTCACTTTTTATCACAATTGATGATAAAATTTTGTCTTTAGGTTCAGAAAGGTATGTATTTTAATTGCCAATCTCATATAATATATTTAAAATGTTACCTGCAGTAAAAAGATAACTATGACGTAAAATAGAGATCACATAATGGATGCCATATCACAATGTGAGCAGTATGCTAAAGAACAAGGACTTTCAGAACGTGAAGCTCCTTGGCAACTTCTATTTCGAAAAGAAATATTTGCACCTTGGCATGATCCTGCGATAGATCAAATAGCTAGTGATCTCATCTACGAACAAATATGCAAAGGCATAAAATTAGGAGAATACAGATGCCATGATGTAAATATTTTTAAATTTATTTTCGTGAGGTTTTATGTATAAAAATAACTTTTCTTTGTTTTTGTTTATAGGAAAATGATATTGCAATGATTATAGCACAGCAATTGTATGTTGAGTGTCGCTCAAAGGCGGTACCGAAAAATTTGAAATTTATTTTGCGATCATACATACCCAATCAACTGATTTTGAAAGATACTGAAGAAGTTTTGATAAAATTGGAAAAACTAATAGTCGCAGCCTATGAAAAAGTACGTCACAAATAATAATTTGCGTAACTTTAATTAATTAGTAAATGAATTCTTGTTGTTCTATAAAGAGTAATTTATATCAATTATTAACTATTTATTAAATACTATTTACAGCTGTCAAGGAGTAATATCAATGATTTTACAATAATCAAAGGACAAGTTATAACGTATGCCAAAAATTCTTGGCCTCTTTTATTTTCGAAATTTTTCGAAGCAACCAAAATTTTTGGTCGTGACTTCAATGAAAGTGAAGTGATTATAGCTGTTAATTGTTCGGGTATTTACTTTGTTGATAATAAAGAACGCATACTTCAACAATTTTTCTTCCCAGAAATATCAGAAGTTAATTATCAAAAGTATGATTTACGAAATTAGAAAATATGTGATTCATATTGTAAAATACTTAACTTTATCAAAATTATATATTTTTTTTAGACATAGTAATACACCTGTACACCATTTAACTATATCTACAATTCAAAGAGAAGAATTCATATTTCAAAGTACCTCTGCTGAAAGCTTTGTAACATTAGTTAATCACATATTGGATAATCTAAAACAAATATCTACATATGTCATTGCAATACAAGATTGGACCGATGATGGTAAGGAATAGCAGTTTGAAATTGTTTTTTTTTTTAATGAAAGTTTGATTTAATATTTTTATCATTAAATTTCTTAACAGATGAGTCCGAAGCTACTCTGCCCTTAAGTAAAGGAGACGTTATTAAGTTAACAGACAATTATACCGGTAACACAGTAATGACATCTTCATGGGCGTCAGGCGAAAAGAATGGAGTCAAGGGAAAATTCCCTTGCGATTTTGTTTATGTTCTACCAATAATGAATAAGCCATCGCAGAAATTAATGGTAAATGTCAGATTAGAAGTTATTTTAATATTTTTGTTTTGCTTTCACTTTATAACTGTCTAAACTTTATTTATTATATCGATTACAAATTATTTTAGGATATTTTCAAGGCTGACTTTACATCTAAACCGCCAAATTTAATGAGTCAAAAATCAACTACAAGTGTTAAAGAGTCAAAACGTCATACTCTCAAAAAATTCGCAAGCGAACATTTTAGACCCAGCTTGAAAGCGGCTCCGGCAACTAATTCTGGAATCTCGACACCCCAAAGCTCCATATCAGAAGAATTATGGAAACATACCAGAGAACCAATCAAAGCACCTCTGTTAGCAAAATTAGCCAATAAAGACGAACAGTTTAAGCAAGCGATTCAAATTTTCGTTAGCATATTGCGATATATGGGAGACCTACCTAGTAATAAACAACGAATTAGTACAGAATACACTGACAAGATATTTGAACAACCGTTAAAAGATGTAAGTAATCATTCTTATATCATTCTTTCGTTAAAACACAATTAGTTTTCTATATTTTAATCTTGAAGCACATATAAATCTAATTATTTCCTATCCTCTTTTCTTTTTAAGGAGTTACTCCGTGACGAAGTCTATTGTCAAATAATGCGACAATTGACAGGTAATGAAATACGTTTGAGCAGAGAGCGCGGTTGGGAATTGATGTGGTTAGCAACGGGCATTATGCCATGTAGTTCAACTGTTCGCAAAGAACTAGAACTATTTCTAAATTCTCGAGATAATATATTAGCGAAAGAGTGTCTAAATAGATTGAATAGGATTACTAAATCTGGAACAATTAGAATATATCCTCCTTATATTCTGGAAGTCGAAGCTGTAAGATTCAAAAATTTGAAAATTTTCCATAAAATCTATTTTCCCGATGGTACCGATGCTGCGTTTGAGGTAAATGAATTTTCAGACAAATTAGTCTTCATTAAAAATGAATTTAACAACATGTAGGATTCAACATTGTCATTAGGTCCACTCTTCAACTCGAGCTGCGGATATGTGTGATGAAATTTCAAAAAAATTACAATTGCGTGGACGGGATGGTTTCAGTTTGTTTTTTAAAGTTATAGAACGGGCAATATCGGTACCACAATACTATTTCTTTTTCGACTTCATTCGTGAAGTCATGGATTGGATAACTCGTGTAACTCATAAACAATTAGATGATGCAATGGATATACAATATCAAGTCCTATTCAAGAGAAAGATATGGATCGATTGTCTTCCTGGACGTGATAAAAATGCGGATTCTAAATTTCATTTTTATCAAGAAGCAATGAATTACTTGAAAGGTTACCATAAATGTAGTAAAAAAGATGCAATAGAATTGGCAGCCTTAATTTATATTAGTGGACATGGAGAAAATAAAGAAGAATTAAATCATATCCAGTAAGGATATACATATATTAATCTATAATATATTTAAAAAAATTTTGTGTAAATTTTTTGAAAATAAATTTGAAACATTCTTTTAACCAAATGACTATTTTTTTCAGTACAAAAATTCAAGAATATGTTCCTGCAGATATGATCAATAACATGACCCCCAGGGAATGGAAAAAACGCATTACTGTAGCCTACAACCACAAAAAAGGTTTGCTTATTTAAACCGATGCTATATTTTTTCTATTACAAGGAAATATTAATAATTGAGCTTATATCCCACTTAGGTCTAAGTCCCGAAGAAGCCAAGGAACAATTTCTCCAACGAGTTTATCAGTGGCCGACGTTTGGTTCAGTATTTTTTGAAGTACGTCAAACAACGGATAGTAAGTTTCCAGAGCAAATGAATGTAGCAATTAACAAGAACGGTGTTAGTATTATCCGTCCGGATATTAAAGAGATTATAGCTCTATACAGTTTTACTGAAATTTCACACTGGTCATCGGGTGATACATACTTTCACATGACCATCGGTAACTTTATTAATGGACGGAAAGTGCTATGTGAAACAGTTTTTGGGTATAAAATGGATGATCTACTCTCGTCTTATATTGATTATCTGCAAGGAAACTTAACGAGACCAAATAGCCATAACCGTGCATTATACAGAAGTAGTAGCTTAGTACAATAATTTTTTAAAAGTTATATTTTTGTTTTTAAGAAAAATATAAATGTCCTTATAACTAGTTCGGCTAAAAAGAATTAGCATTTCTTTTTAAACGCATAAACTGTAAATATTAATAAAAAATATGTATATATTTTATAATAAAATAATTAAAGATATTGTGATTGTCCAAAGTGATTCTCAATAGATTTATTTGATAGTATATTAAGTATATATAACGTTTACTTCGTTTTAAGGGGTAACACCACTCTAGAGACCGAAAAAAAGGCCTTGTTTTGACAATTTATTTTGAGATTATGGGAAAAGGA
>JAWWEQ010011491.1:0-41209 GCA_035583055.1 Torymus tubicola | reverse complement strand
CACACACACAATGTCCACCACTCGCTGATTATATATAGTGTGTGTGGTGTGTGTATATATATATATATATATATATATATATATATACGGGTGACCCGTATGTTCTTGCGGTCCAGCTGTTAATATACGCCAGATCTATAAATATATTATATATATTGGTGTGTGCGGAACGGTTCGCCGCCGAAAATGGATGCGGTTTCGTGAAACGATGACTTGCGCTTTTTCAGGCGATCGAGGAGAAAATATACAATATATTTAGGGCTAATTACATTGTTACTATATATAGATGCATGTATATGATATCGTCTCTATGGTTTGTTTTTCTTTTTAAAGAGTATAATATTAGTATATGCGGATACAGAAGCTCGTTATAATTATGTAATGAGAAGAAAGTATAGTATATCTATAGGAAAAGAAAGTAGGTATGTTTGTATATACTTTCTCAAGAGCGAAAACGCGCGCTTCTGAGTTGCACAAACCCGCTGATATTACATATATATACCCTTATCGAGCTATATATATACATTATACGCGGTAGCTTCCGATCTATACAATAATAAAGTTATATAGATTTTCTTTCCTCAGCAGCAGCTAGGAAAAACCGCGTATGATACAAAGAATCGCATGATGCTCATCGCGGCTTATATAGTTTGACGTGAAAAATGACATTATTTAACAGCGCGCGGCATCATGTGAGATGTGCTATACATAAATAAAAAAAGTATCGCATAAATATATTGCATCGATAGCGCGCGCGCGCGCATAAAAAATGAGCTTAAACAGCTATATAATTATATAGATATAATGTAATAATAACTATGCGTCTATACTAATGTGTATTCGTATCGTTGACATGTTCGCTCGTGCAATTTTTCATATCACCATCATATACAATATATCATAATCATTACAAAAGTAATCGAGCCTCCGATCAACGTGCAGACGCGTGCACTTTTTACCTGCTGCCATACATATAAAATACATATCCGAAGTGGCAAAAAAGAAGAATATATAAGGAGAACAAAGTAGACAGCCTTACGGAAAAACGCGGAATGATCCACGCGTATATACATATATCCTTGGGAAGTTTGCTGCTGAATCTACATTACAAATTGATAAAGTAGTTTTTCATCGATTTTTCCTCGACAACGATCCCCTACTCCGCCGAGATCATGCTGCTACATCTTACATCACGTCTAGATATATATAGGATTGTAGCTATATAATGCTCGAGATGCAAATAATATAATGCTGACTATGGCGGTTTTTTTTTCGTATCCAAACAATGCGAAAAACTGCCTCGCGCAAGAGTCACGTTGTGCTGCAACGCACGCGCGCGACTTTGTTATCTCGGATGTATGTTGGAGCGGGAGAAAAAAATTCAAGGAGCGAGACAAACGCAAGTGCGTGCCTTTTTCATATATACACCCATATGATAATATATATAAAAAATCACGCGTGCTATATAAGGAGGCGACATTTATGCCCTACTATTGAATGCTCTTCTTATACATTTGCAATAATATATACACTGAGAGAAGAATTTGTTTATAGTTATTGAGAAGATATATTAAAAATACACAGAAACATTTATTTATATTTAATGATGGCATATTAACTATTAATATGCCATCATTAATATTTTGGAATTTCAGTCAAATGTGAATGTTTAATTCACATTTACAATTTCCTTATTTCCCCAATAAATCAACTATTTCGTATTAACCTCTTACTAAATATATTAACTATAAATAAATCCTTCTCTCAGTGTATATATATGAATTTTTCATGATGATGGTACATAATATAATAAATTCAATTGTGGAAGGTTTAATGTATTGTCGCAGCATGGCTATACTGGAGTTCAGTCGCGACGGGAGATGAGGAAGAAGGTCGATTTTGTCGTAAATTTCATTATGCAACGAAGTATTATACTTCGCCGCGATGTCTTTTGTCTGTCTTATAATATCTTTTACGATAATATGTATATATACGATGGTTATGGGAATTGTTCCGTTGCCGTCGTTATACGTGCGGTGAATAAGGAAAATGTCGCGCGAATATTAGCACTTGACTTGTTTTTTCTTCGTTTTTGTTTCCGACAACTCGCGGGTAGACTCGTATATAATTTTAAGGTGTGTCCGCATAGCGGCAAATGATTGATGATGAACTATTTTTTTTTAATTATGCATTATGTACGCGGGTGGTTTATTGAATAAAAGCAGTAGTTGTATAGTTAGTTAGTATCTTTGTTACTATGTAGACTAACGATATAATTAAAAGATATATAGGTAGTATATGTAGTTTGCAATAAAACAAAGAAAAACTACATTAAGTACATTATAATATATACATAACGTCGTTTGATTACACGTATCGTATATCGTTTACGACGCGCGCTGCGCTATATAATGTATCACTCGTTCGCAATGAAGTTTTTTTTTTTTAACAATGTTTTTTTTTATTTTTTCTCAATCACGAGGAATATAAATTCTCAGGAAATAAAATCATCCAGACCGTGCAGAAACATTAAAAAAAAAAGAAAAAAAGCAACAAGTGATGCATCTTATTATCTATTCAATAAAAATAAGCGTGATTCGAGCGCGGCTGTAATTGGATAATCAGGAAATGAATTCCACAAAAAGTGTACGTGAGTTCGAGCGCATATATATGAAGCAGAAAAAAAATATATTATATGTGCATATATGAAAAATCATCGGGCGTAATTCAAAAACTTGTCAAACGTCGGAATTAAACATTAGATGGGAGTGTCAATAACCATTAATTCATATACATTGCGTTCAATTTATTTTTAGGTCTCACGAGGCCTATGCTGATATCGATAATGTACATACGTCTGTACGTAATTAATTCAAATGCAGGGTCGAATGCGATATCAGGCGATGAGTAAAATTTATGTATAATAATATGCATGATTTATTTCGTTTGATATTTTCGGTAAGATTTTTTTAAGCATAACGCGTATATATTCGTTTTCATTGATCCGACTGTCAGCGTGACCAGGTGGCGATTTTTTGTTTCACTTACTCTTAAAGAGCGTGACGTCATTTACGTGTGGGTCATGAGAAGGATAGAAGATCGCTACTTGTCACCCTGCCGACTGTATCTTCGGGTTCACTGATACTCAGAGATATACTAAATTCATTCAGAGACATTTTTAATTCTTATACCTGGCGTCATAAACATGTCTCCGAAATATAAGTCCAAAACAACAGATTATGCAGATACGTTTTCAGATTATCCTTCGAAAAGTGAAAGTTCTAAGTATTTAGTCTAAAATAAAATTAGGCATTTCCAACAGATAAAATCATTATCTCTGAATCTCAGAGACAAATCGTCTATAACTGTAGTAGTATATTATGCATCTAAGGAGGAAAAACTTTGGAAAGTCCCCGTGTAAATGGCAAACACGAGCTGTAGGGCTTCCTAATTTCATCCCGTGCAGGTGTGTATACTATTCTTCACCATACCTGCAGGCCGAAAATATCACTTTTCCGATTTGATGCCGGCAGGTACTTTCCGGCAGGGTATGGTCAAAAAATTATTTTCAATACAATTCAGACAACAACTATTCTTTCAATAATTTTGTATATTATTATTACTGCAGTTATATATATTTTTCTTTATTTTATTTAAGGTCTAAAATTGGCATTCATAAAAATAAACAATTCAATTATTATCACGCAGCGATAAATATATAAAGTCTATACAATCCTTTAAAATTCATAAGTGAAGAATTCAGAAAAATGCATTTCCCTCGATCACTGCAAGACATCGTAAATAAAATCAAAAACTTCTTCAAAACAAACAATTATCTACACAAACTCGAACGTGAATCATGTAGCCCGAAAGAGATTATATATATGACTCGGTGAGTGCACCAACATATATACGACCCCTTAATTACCCGCCACGCTGCAGGTTGTTCATTTGGCGTCTCATCAACGTATAATACTGAAGCGAAACTCTGAATGACTCATCATCGTATGCACATTGTACGCTACGAAGGTCCCAAGAAATTACTACACTATATATTATTTTTATTGTATATATATACTGACTATACGAAAATGAAATCTTATCAATTTTATATTATAGATAAGCATTTTAACGTAAACAAGATATATTGCTGTTATAATGTACAAAGGTGAGGGTGTATCGATTCGTCATTGTATTTTGTTAAAAAACAATTATTTCTTTTATTATTATTATTATTATTATTATTGTTATTATTATTTTAAAGCAAAAATTAATTCGCATTTAAATGTTAGCTGCATTTTTTCTGTAATGAAATAAATAAAAAAATAAATAAACAATTAATTAACAAGATTTATTTTTCGACTAATCCTCACTAAAAAGACTAACAAAAATAATTTTCCCAAAAATGTAAAATCATGATACCATCCAGCAACGCTATCAACTTCAAAATTCAAAAATCTTCACTCCGCATCCTGCTGTATGATCGATATTTATGTACCACACTTGGCATTTAAAAATGGCTCCTTTCCACTTGATTTCCACGCATCACTACCCTCTTTGATTCAGATCCCACTGAAAATTTCAAATTTTACCGCCTTCTAACCATGCTGGCGCTGCAGCGTCTATGTGCGCGCGCACATCTCTCTTGTGCCAATATACGCTATAGTACATTCCTCGTTCGAACTTCCAAGTCTATAGTCTATACTCTCCCTCTCCGGCTGTTCTATTACCAGCGCAGCCGCCATTTTCCTTGCGCACTTCGTCTCTGCGCATTACCATTTACTAATTACTACCACTCATCTCCAAGAGAGCAGAGCCAGAGAGAGAGTGTACGCAGTCAGTGTGCATAGTGTGTGTATGCACCACACACATATAGGCGAAAAAAATGCGTACCAGCTATAAGAGGTGCGCAGCTTATTATTGAGCTCTTATCAAGTATATATCATCCGATATATAAAGTGAAAGTGTATATTAAGGAAGAAAACAGCCGCGCGCGCGTGCACGCGGTCGTGCCTCATCGCGAGCTATTATATATAGTGTTCATTTCCGTTTCGTTGCTTTCATATATGCGTGTGTATATGTATATATCTACATAGTGTTTGAGACGCACACGAGTTATCTACTCTTTTTTTCATTTCCATTATTCACACTCCCTCCGTCCGAGACGTATATCTATATAGTATCGCGCGCGTTATATCATCGTCGTCAACGCGTCTTTCCAGGTATTAATACAGGATGTCGGAGAGCGAAGCCCTTGCCGCGGCAACGCAGCAGCAGAAGCAGCAGCAGCAGCAACAGTTTCAGCATCATCATCTCGGGAGCAATGCAACTGCTTCCATGGCTAACATGGCGTGGCAGTATCCCCAAAATAACATGCACTTGTATCAGCACTACGGGTAAGTTTCTCACGAAGCTGCTGTTGGGTTATGGGCTTTCTTTTGTGTTGTGTTCTTTGTTCTAATGTACGTCATAGGCATATCTATAGTTGAATCCGTGTATGTATATGTGTATTATAACTCGACTGAGACACAAATATGGCCGTCTTTCGCACGCGAGATCGAGTGTCAATGTCGTCGTCTCGGTGCTCGAGCTATTTTTCGCTCCGAAGAAAGAGACAGGGAGGCGAGCGTGAAGAAATAGTGTGTGATGCATTATGAGCAGTCTGCTCGTATCATTGGTCACTAGGTATACACATGTATGTCGGGAAAAACTTTTTTCAGCACGTCAACGCGAACGGAGTATATGTATACATGAGTGTGTGTGCGTATATAGTAGGTATTATGCGTATACGAGATTGTTACGGATGTTGATGTGATATACACGTGCGTATATTTTGGAGCATTATCGAATATACATCTTGAGGAATTTTATAGATATAAGTAAAATGGGGACAGTTAAAAATTAAAATGAAAATTTAATTTTACTGTACAGCTCGCTAAAAGTATTGATTTTAGGACTGAGAATTTCCATGACCTAATTATCTATGTAGATGGCAATATCTACAACAATATGTTATCTGTATGTCGACAAAACTCTTAAAGTTTTTTGAAAAGCTATTTTAACGTGTAGAATATAACTATTTCGTGAAGATCTATCAAGCTTAATTGGATTATACTATCTAGATAGAATTCATAAGTCTAGTTGTTATAACATAATGTATATAAAAGTAATGAAGGTCAAATCTTTATATAAAAGTCTATTGAACCTTGTTATTCTTTTAATATTATTGAGACAAATTCTCAAATTTCAATATACTTTGTCTATATCTTACATAAGACTGACAGGAGATTTTATAACAGAATTAGGTGTATACTGATGATCCGCTATACCACAAATCAGCTATAGCTTCTAAGTTTAAATGAAAATAGTGTAACAGGTTATAAGTATGCATTTACATTTTTTATGGAATTTCTAAAAACCTGGCAGTTATTTTATCCATTTTTAAGTAGTAATAAATCGAGTAGTTTTTAGTCTTTTTATAAAACAAGTTTGCTTTGAAACATAATGAAAGAATATTTTTGCATAAAATTTAAACAAAAATCCTTTTTCTTTTTTTAGACAAATGTATGGCCAAAATTATGCTCAACAAAGCCAGATGTACTATCAGCATTACGGCATGATGGGCTATGGCCAATATGGACATGGACAGGTTACATCACAGACACAATTAGTGCAACAGCAACTGCAGGCTCAGTCACAACAAGCTCAACAGACACAGCAGCAACAACAATCACAGCATCAACAACAACAGCAGTCACAACAGCAGCAGCAACAGCAGTCATCACAACAGCAGCAAACACAACAACAGACACCACAAAAACCGCAGCAGCAGCAGCAACAACTGCAACAACTCCAGCAGCAACAACTACAACAACAATTACAGCAGCCCCAACAACATCAGCAACAAAATAATCAAGGAAAGCAGCAAGTGGAGCAGCCTCCTATTCCACCTACTCCCATGACCTTTGATGACGATTCTGACCTTCCACCTCTTCCTCCAGGACCCCCACCTCCACCCTCTCCGATGCAAAATCAGCTGAACAAAACTCAGCAGTCTCCTAGTACTCAACAATCTCCTCACAATCAACAATCTCCTCATACACAACAGTTTTCTTACGGCTATCCTTATGGTGGCTGGAATGGATCACAACAACAAGAATCTCCTCGTAAGTTAATTTTCATATATTAAATTATATCTCATTAGTGTACAAATAGCTTATTTAAATTGCACCAATCTGCAACCTTTAAATTTAACATTTATTGCACATATTCATTAATCCATTGTTATACTTAATGATACATTAATTATATTATTTTCTACTCATGGAACATTAAAACAATGTTATCTAAACAAACAATAAATCTAAAGATTCTATCTATTATTTGAAATGGAATAATATGACTTCTAATCATACATCAATGCTGAAATTGTCAACATTGAATTTAAATATCTTATTGAAATGTCTGCTTATCAAGGTTAAAATTTAGGCAGAAGTTTTGAAAATACTCTATTGTAATGCACCTTGAATTATATTATGGATATTATATGGATCAGGAATAGGGAATACTAAAAATACTGTTTTATTTACTATTAGCTTTATTTAAAATATCTTATGTTAATTTATTGCAATTTATTAATATAAAATAATAATACATTTTGTTTATTAAATTTGATAAAATTTAATTGTACAGTGTAGTTTACAGGGAATCTACATTGCATGACTTATGACCTATGACTATGGCTGATGACCTAACCAAAATAAAAACGTAGTTCGACTTCTATAGAATATATTACCACAGGATTTAACTTAACCTCCGAGATTCCGTGTTTGTTACTGGGCCCTTTCTACATATGTGTGTTCTGTCTATTCTAGACAATATCTCTCTGTGTCTGTCTCTGTCTTACATAAACAGAATAGATCTATCTATGTTTGTTGGGAACACACAGAATACACTATGTAGTCATAGTGACATAGGCCCCTGTGACAATAGGTCTGGTCTGTTTCATTTTCTTCTATGGTAATATATTCTATAGAAGTCGAACTGCGTTTTTATTTTGATTAGGTCATCGGTCATAGTCATAGGTCATAAATCATGCAATGTAGATTCCCTGTTAATTTACGAATTTCTACATTACACCTGTATACGGGCGTTCTCGTATTCTACAGGTTAAAAATATCTAGAATAAGTAAGAAATACCGAGTTATAGTTATAGGTTCGGTGTAAGCGCCTCGATTTAGTTAGATTAGTTAACCTTCCTTTAAACAATATAAATTATAAATATCAAAATTTGTATTAAATATTATTTTTTATTATTTATTTCAGATTTCAGCGGAATACGATTCAACCTTCCCCACAAGAAAACAGGTCTAGGCTTCACTCCGCCATCGGGCAACAGTGGCGCCGCCAAGAAGAAACGTAAGAGGAACAAAAACCTAGCGGCCCAATCAAATTACTTTCAGGCTCCACTCCCCAACACCTCTGTACCCCCACCATCCGTGTTTGGTAATAGTCCGACTGTCGCCAACCTACCTAGCTCACAACAACACCAGCAGCAGCAGCAGCAACACCATCATAGTAACTATCAGCAGCAGCACCATCAACAACAGTCACACCATCAACAGCATCAACAACATCTTCATTCGAAGATCGAGCTTCCTCCTTTACCACCACCTATGCAAATTGAGAAGCCACCAACGCCACCGCCCGTAGACGATATTATTAGCATACCACCACCCCAGCCGCCGCTACCCAAAGGACCTCCGATCGACGTATCCCAACCTCCACCACCGCTACCCCCGTCGAAAGCATCGACGCCGGCCTTGAACACGTCTGGTTCTGGCCACATGATGTCATCGATGACAATGACCCCACCGAAGCCGGTGACGATGCCGTCGACTACTCCCAAGCCATCATCAAATCCCAATCCCGTGGGCGACTGGCCCGACAGTCTCAAAGATTATGTGAACCGATGTTACGAGAAGTGTAAGACAGCCGTTGATAAGGATCAAGTGGAGATCATACTTAAGGGTAAGATCACACGCTCGGCTAACGACGGTTCTCTATGGGTCAAAGACTGGGACAAGGAACCGCTGCCCAGTATACACAGTGAACGCATGACCATGACCATCAAACCATTGACGGTTACGGTCTCGCCGTCGGGTCAGCGCAAACCTGGTCTCTCCATGACCCTCGGTGCCAGACTCGGCGCCAGGATGGCCAATTCGCCGCTGAACAATAGTGGCAACAACAGCAGCAATAATAGTAACAATTCGCCCTCGCTATCGCATAGCAGACGCTCCAAATCAAAGAGCCGGTCGAGGTCACGCTCATCCTCACCCGCGCCGCGTAAGTATCGTCGCAGCACCTCGTCTTCTTCATCCAGCGAACGCGACTATAAGACTCCAGTATCGAGTAGTTCGTCGTCCTCGCACAAAAACAAGAAGGGTGGCCGCGGCGGCGGCAACAACAACAGCAATAGCAGCAACCATAACCAGAGTAATCAGAATGCCAACAGCAAACAGAACAAGAAGAATAAGAACAAGAATAAGATTAACAAGGCTAACTGTCACTTCTACTCTGAGTTCGGTCTGCAAGGAGGCAACGTCGAGGAATTCGGCACCAAAGAAAAGCTCGAGCAGCGAGCCGCTAGATTCAGTAATGCCTTCCCCAGGAAAACGACGCCCCAGGTGAAGGATACTCTGCCGCCGCCACCGCCACCGAGGGACCTCATCCGCGATGATCCCTCCGCTGACTTTGACTTTACAAGCTTACACATCGTTGGAACTTGCAGGGACCTTGAGAAGCCGTTCCTGCGTCTCACCTCCGTAAGTTTCTGATTTTGTTTACTTTCTTTTTATTCGTATATTGTATTGATATTGAAGTATCAGAAATAACACACGTCTGTTATCGGACATACAAAGATATTTGTTTACACGAACTATCGATAGAAGTTTAATTCTGTGAAAGCTCGAGAATATTTCGGTTCATTTATAGGAGCTGATTAGTCTCTTTAATCTTACTTAAAGATAAACATTTTCTTTGTTCTGTATAATATAATTAACAGCTCCAAATCAGAAAGTTATTTTTACAGAAACTTCCTCATAAGGTACAAACAAACTAACAAATAACGTAATTCTTTTTTCAGGCACCAGCACCATCGGCCGTGCGACCAGTTGGCGTTTTACAGAAATCCTTAGCGCACGTGAAAAAGCGCTGGGTGACCGGTCAGGACTATCGTTACACATGTGATCAGTTAAAGTCGATTCGTCAGGACTTGACAGTGCAGGGTGTCAGAGACTCGTTTACCGTGCATGTCTACGAGACACACGCGCGTGTTGCCCTTGAACGCGGTGATCACGAGGAGTTCAACCAATGCCAAACGCAATTGCGCATGTTGTACTCCGAAATTGGTGGTGAAAATAGATTAGAGTTTGTCGCTTATCGACTACTCTACTATATCTACACCAAAAACTCGTTAGGTAAAGTATATTTTTTCATGCTTTTCTTTTTTACGTTAGTTATTTTGACATTATAAGATAGAACTACAATCTAATGCTTTTGGTTTCATTTTTTTTTTCAGATCTGACGACGACACTAGCATCACTTTCAGATAAAGACAAAAAAGATGAGTGTGTTAGTCACGCGTTGAAGGTCCGATCTGCTTGGTCGTTACGAAATTACCACAGTTTCTTTAAGCTTTACAAAAATGCACCCAGAATGGCAGCGTTCCTCATGGACTGGTTCATAGCCAGGGAGAGGAAGCTTGCTCTTAAAATTATGATTAAAGCGTATGTATTTACATTTTTACCTTTTTTAAGTTTGCACATTTTTCTGCTTTTGTTGCAGCAACTTTTTTTATATATTTTCTTTTTGCTGCACTTGTCTCTACGCCAAAGCGATTACAAACGTTTGAAGAGTCTTTCTACTTGTTATAAAATTTCATAAATTAATTTTATTTATTTTAAGATTTGTTCACGTTTATAATCGCATTCAAACTACTTTTTTTTTATTGTTATTTTTTTAAATTATGTTGATGATAAGTGATCACAAAAATATATTAACGTCAATAGTTCACCTTTAAACCTAAATATTATCAGTACTTTAAAGAGCCTTGAAAATACATTTAGCCTTTGTGATTATATAAAAATTTATATCAGAGTTTATAATTACAGTATCTTATCGTAAGAAGACAAAGAAACATATATTTTTCAAAGTTAATCGTGTGCTTGTTCAGAATATCATGAAAAAACAGTTTTGACAGCTACACTTTACTGCAGTTTTCAAGGATACTTTTGTTCTTTTATCAAAAATTGAAAAAGTATTTTATATTTCATAAATTTATCTCAACTGTTTTTAATTATCATAATGTTTCTTGAGTCCAAAGTTTCCTTTTGATTCCAAGGCTTAAATACAGATATTATAGAGTTGTTTACTATTAAAGTAGTAATCAGTAGTGTGTTAATAAAATTAATAGCTTTTACTTACTTTTTATCTATATTTAATTTTGGTTATAGCATGATTTAAAAAGGACTTATGAATTTTTTTCCTTACTAAGCTAGCATGAATCGTATTCTATTTTGCTATTCTAAATGTATAAACTGTATCTATTTTATGGACCTATTCAATTTTCTTTTCAATAATGATATCACTATAAGTATAAAATATGATATATTTCTAAGCTTTAAAACTGTTAACTTGATATAGATACAAATCGTTTATGGATCATGCCTATATTTTGTTAATTACAAATTTTTAGAGTACAAGAGTATATAGTATTTTCTCTTTATATCGATGGATGGAAGTAGATATATAAAAGAACAAGTAATAAGATGCTTTACTTTTTAATTTAAGAAAATTAAAAATAAAACATGCATACCCATTAGCAAAAGTACACTTATCATACGGGATTTAAAATAGAAAGAACAATTAATAAAATACAAAAATATATAAATATATCTATGAAATAAATTAATTTTATATTGCTATAATTCAGAAACTCATAATTTACAGAAAATATATACAATATATGCCATATAGATAGAAGTAACCATAGTTTTTTTCCTTATTAGTGCATAGCCTTTGCCTTATATATTTTCGATAAATGTGTCTTTCGTACTATGGCTTTTTTTTCCTTATTAGTGCATAGCCTTTGCCTTATATATTTTCGATAAATGTGTCTTTCGTACTATGGCTTTATACAATTATAACAGTATAAGGTTTACTCTGTAGATACATTTATATAATTTACAGAACTCTAACCTCAAAATCACAACTTTGGTATGATTTTTCGGCGCTCGTGGTATAAAATACTGTTCGAAACTAATGCAAAAAGTCACATGAGCTACATAATCGACTTCCGCATCTGTGTCGAAAAGTACTATTACATTCTGTTAATGGTGTTTTCTGTTTTTAAATACTGTGTGATAAGCATGCTTCTGCTAATAAAATATCCATGTTATATTTGTTATTTTTTAAGGGTAAGGCATCCCATTATCACAATTTTGGTATATCTAGTTCAACTCAGATCGATGCATAAATCATTATTAAAATGTTTATTGATTGGTTATGAGAGCAGAAAGAGATTATACATTGCAAGTAATGAGCCTGTTAACCTTTAGAGGGTCGGGGTTTTGAAAAATTTGCAAATCACATTTTTCTATTAAAATGTGGTCTAAGATAAGTTAGGGCCAAAATTAGTTGGGTCAGACTCCTTATGCCTAGAGGCGTATCCCGGCCCTCTAAAGGTTAATAATTAATTTTTGTAGTTCAATAAAAAGTTGAATTTAAAAAAAAAGTATTTGCAAAACAATATGAAAAAATAGTGAAAAATATTCTTCTTTTAGTCCTTATCATTGAAATTAATTTTTGTGATCGCAAATCGTTAAACATAAAAAAATTCTCTTTAACAGTTTAACAAGCAACACACACTCAGTGTTAATGGTACTTTAGAGTGAGCCAATCAATGGAGTGAGAGTGAGGAGTGTCTCCTGTGGCGCTTGTGGGACGGGGTCAAGGGATTTAATTATGAGGTTTTCTGTTTCAGGAAATCATCGAACAATCCTCTTAAAAACTAAATTCTAGATTAATATATAATAATAATTCAAAATAATAATATAAATAATAATATAAATTATCATTGAACGACCATCGATGGAATTTAACTAATTTTCTGATTTCTTGTATTGTTTAGCTATCGACAAAATTTGGCGGTTGAATTCATCATTGCGGAATTGGCGTTTGAATCATTGGAGAAGTTTTATGAATTTGTCGCTGAGTTTGGATTAGCTTACGCTGATCCCGAGCGAAAGCTACTTGACTGCAAGACAAGCAGTTCTTCCGTAGGTGCTTGGTAGATATTATTAAGCTGCAAGAGCCTGGCATTCAAAGTTCAAATCCTCCTCCCCCCTTTCATCGCGTCTGAAATCATCGGTTTTCTTTCGATGATTTCGAACGAACCAAATATACTTGAGAGACGCAACACGAGTGACGCACTACCCATTGTTACACGTGGTATACACACACTTGCTCATATTAGTAGCTTCAGGTTATCGCGACTCCTTCCAAATAACATAAAAAAATTATAACGGGACAAGATTAGCCGCGAGACCACGACAACGAAGTTTTCGGAGGACAACTAGACGAAAAAAAAACAAGCTTCATGGGATTGAAGCGAGCGTGAGGAACCGGAAAGGGGAGAGAGAAAAAAGGGAGAGAGAGAAGCTAATAGAGCTGAATCATTGCGAATCAGATATTTGGAAGAGAACCAATGGCCTCTCGTTATATATTTGTATATACATAATAGAATTTATGTATGCTCGAAAGCAGACCGTCTGAGTACTTTTCCAAATATTCGATTCGGCACTATGGGAAATATGTTTGTACAAAGTTTATAAACGTGTAAGATATTAAATCGAGTGATCAAAGGATTCGCTTCGGATTCTTTTTTTAAGATGCTCGCCGAGTGCATAGACGATTAATTTTACATGTTTCATTCCCAGCGCCACGTCCTGGCGTTGCAACGTGATTTTTTCTTCTTTTGTACAGTTTTATGTATACATATATAAAAAAAATTAATGCTATTTCTTCATAAAGCATTGTAAATATACTCATGACGAGCGGCGGTGGCGGTTTATCGCGCGCTGACTTGTGACTTTACCTCCTTTGTATATACATTATCGGAAAGGTATGGTTGTATAATAATTTTCATGGCTGGATTTCTTTCTTTGATTATTTTTTTACCGACGTTTTGCTTTCTTGCCGAGCTTGTATCCCTGTACTCAGAATACACCCCGGCAATAACCACTCTTACTTTTCTTCGCATCGATTATTTAAATAAAATCATGTTGCCCTTAGGATTCAAAAATAGGAATCTTATTTCTTTGTTACTTTTACGCCACGAATTAAAGCTTCTTCTTCAGAGCTTTATTCTTCCCTTGCTTTGACTTTTAACAGCTCTGTTTGTTCGGCATTTTTCTTCAACAGCGAGGCAGTATTTTAAGAAGATAAACTAGCATCAAAATTTAGGATTTATGGATGACCAGGCACGTACGTACAAGAAATTGTCAAGTAGATGAAAGTTCGGGCTCAGCGACAGAGACATGCAAAGGCAGACACAGAGCAAGAGACGACAGCATAAATGATGGAAAGAACAGACGGAGAGCATCGACACCGCTGGCGGCAGATGGGATACTCACCGCACATGGCAGACGTTTAATCTTGATAAGTTGGATTTAAAATTGGCAACGCATCATTTTAAACAAAATACCATATTAATAACACCATTAACCATCTATATTTGTTAATATTTATGTTACTGTTAATTTTTTGCAAAAAAAATGATATATTATGAGTGCGAGGATGATAGGAAGGAAGAATGGGAGAGTGAGTAAGCGTGATTAATAAGTTAGTGAGATTTTTTTATCGGCGAGCAGAGAATCCCGATGAAAAGCAAGTCTCTAACTAGTTTCATTTTCATTTATATTTATATAGAATCGAAATTTCTAGTGAAATTTTAAAGCAATTCGTCAAGATATTTTTTAAATACCCAACCCAGCCAACTCAACATTTACATCACCATATATACAACAACACAAGAAAGGATCAGCATATAAATGCACATATATATATAAATATTAATTAAATATTAAATAAATTATTCGATATTTTCAAATTACACTTGTTATTAATTCTTTATTATAATATGAACACAACGAACATAAACTCCACCGTGTTCCTTCCATTGTATTCCTGCAATTCTGCCGCTTATTACAGAGAATCCATTCCTAATTACAATAATGTATGTGTTTATGTATATATATATTAATAGCTGACGTAATACAATAATATTAATATATTATATATTAAAATATTAATTAAATAAAAAATTGTAACAACGTGGTGTGTGTATGTGTGTCTGCGAGAGAGAGAGACAGGGGCGTGTCCGCGACAGTTGAGGAGACGTCGAAGGGCGGACTGACACACGCGGTTTCTTTGTTCCTCTTTTTTATGTATATATAATATATTTTTGTTTTTTTTTTCGCTTGAAAATCTCTCTCGTGTCTCCTATTTTTTTTCTCGTCGTGTTTGCCTCTCGCCTCACTGGCCCTATTAATTCTTCTCTTAATTCTTGCTGGCTTATTTATTTATATTTTACACGGAGAGCGATACGAAGCTGTTGTACTGGGTGATATTGCGCTTCAGGATATCGGCACAAGGCCCGAGGACACGTTCGAAACGCGCTCTGTCCAGCTTCACGCACTTGAGCGGCCCGCGCGCCACTACTGTCGCCGCCCTCGGCCTGTCCAGCAGCAGGGCTATCTCACCTGAAACAAAAGAAAAATTTCGACGTTATTTACGAGAATTTTATTTCTTACTTTTGCATTCTTTTTTCAAATTTAAATGTATGTGTATATGTTTAGAGCGTTTTACTTTTTTCAAAACAGTCATTGATTCATATCTTAATTTGTTTGTAAACTATGTGTATCGGTAGCAAATAAAAGTGAATATATTCTGCGAAATATGAAAAAAGCAGCTTTAAAAGCATTTCCAATTCTCTGAGAATATCTGTATAGTCTTTGACGAGTATATATTATTCTTTATGTTTTCTTTCAATTATAATTTCTTGTTACAATATTTTATTTTTCTTAAATAAAATTTACTAGTAAACTGACCTATTACAATTTCAATTTTGCAATTCAGTACGTTTAAAAATCTTTTTATTTTCGCTTCTACTTACATAAGTAAACAATATCGAAATAACTAGAAAGTAATTCCGTATACTTATATACATAAAACAAGCTTAGTTTGTAATTCAACTATCCGCAACGTGCCAGCAGCAAAAAGATTGCAGCTTTACTCGAGTATCGGAAATTTGACATCAGGTAAGTATTCTCCAGTGAATAAAATTCACTTCCGATGCATTCTAAAGCGTTCGTTGCGAATAAAATGAAAAGAAAGAAGAAAATGGAATATATTCTATATATAATCGTACCAAAGTAATCGGACGGGCCAAGTCGTCCAACTTCCGCCGGCTCCTCAGACTCGCTACGCTGTTGCAACACCACTGCTGTGCCTTCGACGATGATGTAAAAGTCCTCGCCGGGCTCGCCCTGTCGTACTATCGTCTCGCCGTCCTCGAACGCTACCGGCTCCAGCGCGTCCGCAACTGTCAGGCGTTCCCACTTTTCCAGGGATTCTTGTAAACAAATAGTACAAAGTATTTTAATTTCTTCGTTGTTATATATAGTTTTCGCGAAATTTGTGCGTGCGACGTGAGAAGAATTGTATAGCAACAATTGCGAGAGGTTTTATCGCTCGATAACAAAGCTTTAATTATTTTATATAAATTACGTTTTTTTTCTTTCATGATATACGTAAAATACTTGTTTATTTAGAGATATACGCGATGTAATGAATAAGACAATTGCACGCGCGAGTTCAAAAAGTTATCGTCGACTCATTATGTTACGAGTAATTTTTCACAGTATGTTAATTAAAAGAGAAGAGAGAGAGAGAGAGAGATTATAAAAGTTATTGCACTTCCAAGCGTATTTTTATATATAACAGTTTATTACGTCAACCGCGGTAAAAAATAACTTAATGCCGCAACTTGATAGCGTAATAATGCTTCATTATAGGAAGCCACTTATTAATCACAATCTATTGAAGAATTAAGTAATAGAGTTTTCTTAAGAAAAATGAAGAGTGCTTAAAGTACAGAGAGCTAAAAGCTTAATATCCATCTTCGGTTAAATCTTATTTCAATACAAGTGTATCTATATTCTTTAACTTTGCAAAAATAATCTCCTCAATTAATAATCCAACCAATTCTCTACTCTTAAAAAGTCACGTTCATATATAAAAGAAGAGATTTATATACTCTTAAGCCTTATTACACGCAGCTTCTCTAAACCTTATCGTCTTTCATCTCCAAATTATAACGAACGTAAGCTCTTCCCCTACAAATAACGAGCTACACATATATATATATACAATGGCAATTAAGCCCATATAAGAAACTTACCGAGTATAGAGACCCTCGACAGGAACTCCTCGTACATCTTGCGCTTCCTGATCGTCGAACCCATAAGTATACGCCTGTACGAGTCGCGGTCGATGCCCCAAAGCTTCACGTCAGTCTTAGCGCGCACAGTGGCAGCGCGTGGTGTCCCGTTGATGAGGGCAAGCTCACCGAAGCTACCGCCCTCGCCAATCGTCGTCACTAGCTCCCCGTTAACGAAGATCTCGACCTCACCTTGGTCGATCACGTAGAAGTTGTCGCCCTCGTCGCCTGCAACGAAGAATACATATACGTATATACTCGTGTCGTCAAAGGGGTTCATGCTTTTGGTATATATATACTCTTTTCTTATTCTCCTGTCCTTTGATTGCGTAATCGAGCGTAAAAGATATAGAGGGTTTAACTTTGTATTGTTGTTTTTGTATATACGAGGGAGCAGCTATACAAGGGTTAGCGGTTTATATTCGTTCTTCTTTACGAGCTAGATTCGCAGTTCGGTGTTGTTGCTTTACGGCTAGAGCATTGGCGGGATTTATTTTACCGAGCTATATATAACTTTGTTTTTTACGAATATATATATACGTATATTTATAGTTATGGACACATAAAAAAAAGCCACGAGTCAGCGCGATTCAGAAACCTCGGTTCTTATATATACAACGAACCACACCGCAAGGGCATGTATGTATTAAGCATGCAGAAAATAATATTCTCGAATAATTCACCCTCGAGTCGCCGCGCATCGAGCCTAATTCTATACCTCATACATATATATATATAAATCAAAGCCAAAACCCGGAAGCGCTCATGCCCGAAAAACCGTATAATAATTTCACGACCTTGGCCCTAGCTCTCTTTCGTCGGTGTGGTTCTTCCATCGGATTGTATACATATACCCTAATTTCATAAATCAGAGCAAATGTGCGTACATCGACACGATGGATTATTATATATATAGATATATATATATAAAAATCTGACCCCGAGAGTTGCGCGCGCGGCAACTTTCTCGATCCATCAGTGACTATTATCATAATTTACCCTGTTAAGAGAGAGAGGAGAGAATTTCTTCGACTTGCGGCAGTACAGCTCGTAAATCAAAGTCGCAAGGAAGAAAGTGGGGGAGGGGGAATCTTTGCTACAACTCCCGCACAATTAATCACCGTGAGTGGAGGTCACGTGTAATAAGAATAATAATAATAATAATAATAAACAACGGCGCGGTTAGCAAAGTTCGCGCACAGTTGGGGATTCTTTTGAGAGAGTTATATATATAGTGGAAGTTCGTTTGATTTAAACAAGTCGAGCAGGAGAAGTTTGCCCATTCTCTAAAGTTAAATTAGTGAAAAACCCACTAAAGATTAATTAAAATTGCTCTATACAGAAATTCAACTTTAGAGAGAGAGTAACTGTTTTAGCCGCGCGCTATGCGTTAATTAATTGTAAATCGTCAACGGTGTACAGTTAAAAATGCTGATGAGAATTCCAGTTCGAGAAAGGACCATGATGTAACAGTTTGGCTGTGTAACTTTTTTATTTATTTATTTAATATTATTATACGGGCTGTGAGCCCTTAATACAATATATATATGATACAATAATGGATCAAAATCGTCAATAATTAGTTGTAAAAGATTTGAGGGAACGTTTGAAGGTAGAAATGTTGGAGATTCTTGATATTCTTTGTGGGAGTAAGTTAAAGGAACGTTTAATTCTATTTAAGGTGGAAAAAAGCCAAAACTTGAAGAACTAACGTCCTCCTGTAAAACTTTTGTTTATTATTTTCGTCTTGAGAAGGAAAGAAAAAAACAAATTCACCTTCCCAACCCACTTAATTTATTTTGTCCTATAAAAATCGTAACAGTATACTTGTGCACCCTCGCCCGCGTTCAAAATAATTACATCTTTTGTGCATTTTACTCGTGCTGACATATATTTGAATCCCGTCGTTTCTTCGCTGCGTTAACAATGCAAACAGCGCGGCAGTTCAATATAACTGTGTTGGAAAATAAATTGGCATTTCTGATCACTTGACCCTCCAACACTCTTGAGACTCGAGTAATAATACGCTTAAGTATGCACTCCGGGGAACGAGTAATCATTGCAATTGAAAATCATTAATTGCCGACAATATTGTGATTGAAATTATTCTTACATTTGTTGTCTTACTGCAACATTGTCATGTTTTTTTTTTTTAGTTTTTTATAAAAATGATATCGTCATTTACTTTGTCGTCGGTTATCTTTGTTAATATTAATTATGTACAGATTCAGTTCAGTGAACGTTACAATTAGTCATATTTTTGACCCGAAAAAGAAAATAGTGTTAAAAAAATTATTCAAAATTTTATACAAATATTTTTAAAAAATTTATGCTAAATATATAATTGTTATAATTCGTTAACAGATATTTCTCATTATTATATAAATAAAATATTTTCGCAGATGACACATTTTAAAGTGAGGTTTTATATTATTTATTGCATCAATTTTAACAAAAAAGTTTCATCTCCTTTGTTTGTTTCTTAAACCATTATTCTTTAAATTTTACAAAGACCCCGCACGATTTCCTAAACTTTCCTTCCTAATCCATTTTCTTTTTCCAAATTATAGAGCCGATCGTGAAAACGATAACATCGTTATCCCCTTCTGACTTCACACCGTGTACGCCATATAATATATATATCCGAAAATTTCGTCTATAGCTCACCTTGGCGTATAATCGCTTCGCCGGGCAGGAAGGTGACCGGGAACATAGCGTCGAATATATCCGAACGCTCGTTTTCGTCGAGATGGGCGAACAGTACATTCTTAGCGATCGCCTTGCTCAGTGCAGCCATCGTCTTGTAATCCTTGGGCACAACTTTCTTTACGTAACTGGTCGCATCCTCCTCGGTAACGGGTTCTGCTGATATGCCACCTCGTCTACGAGGCACCTGAGGTACCTGCTGGCCTACTGGCATATCCTCCGTGTCCTCTGGCGAAGCAGCGATTTTCTGCTTAGCGTCGTGCGCCTGCTGCGACAGATCGAGAAAGAAAGAAATTATAAGTGTGATTTTTAATTAATAGGGGTTTACTTTTGAGATGTAAGATATATATGCACATGTGTGTTTAGATGGGAATATGTTTAAATTGAATTCTGTTCAAAACAATTTTATCGTTCGAAGGTATCAGTAAATTTTACACGTGACTTGTTTTTGCCTTTGTAAGAAATAAATGTTTTAATGTAACAAGTTGATTCAAACTTAATTGCATTTTTTCGCTCGAATTGTTGTATATAAAGTTTACTGGGATAATCGAATTAGAAAAGTTAAATATTCCTTTAGCAGGAGAAAGTTCAAAATAATCTTCGTTAGTCTAACAAAGCAAATTTAACGATGTAAAAGTATAAAAGAGAGAAAGAGAGAGAGAAAAAAAAAGTCTTTGGAAATTTTCAAACTTGATTTTGGAATTACATTAGCTATAAACTCAATAAGTTTGCACTCAATCGATTTTTCATTAAAAAAATACTATTTGTACGTTGCTTTTATACAAAATTCAGCCTTTACTTAAGACCCATTTTTCGATAAAAACTTCTTCAAACTCAATTCAAAGTACGATAAAACATTTACATATTTTTTCAAACGTTTTTACATAAAACCCATGAAAATACCTCATCTAAACGTCTTGAGGGGGAACATTTTCGGCGTTTTTCTTCGCTTGCTCGATCATGAATTTTGAAAGACAGGACGCGTCAAGTTATCGGAAACGAGCTAATGCACAAGCCATCACTTTTTTTTACGACAGGGATATATTATATACGATGATGGAAAAGGTCACGCGTGCGCCCGTTCATATACGCTAAATCGTGACGTTGGAACTGTATACGCGATCTTATATATATGTATATAGACGTATAATCAATTTGGTAAACTATACGTAAATCCATTGTGGTTATACGTGTGTGTATTCTACGATATTTCGTGCAAAAATATACACATCGTTGATCGTAAGTACGTACATATAAATATTTTAACATGTAACGCAAAGAATATTCATGTCTAGTATGTATTCTATTCGCCTTCTTGTTATTATAATTTTAAAAAAGACACTTTTATTTACTACGAATTTCTTTACAACAAAAAGAAAACAAAAAAATCACTATAGCAGTTATTATGAAGTTTGACTACCTGATAATATGAAAATTAAAAAAAAAACAGAAAATTTTCTCGTAGAATAAAAAGTATACCAACGAAAAAAAAAAAGAAAAACATTAAAGGGTTAACTCACGTTCTTACACCCATATCACCCATCCCAAGGATTTTCGTTTTCAAACAACACCGCACAACCCATCAACGACAAAACTCACGCAAAACACCAATCATTCCACTTCGCAACAAACTTCGCGTTGCCCACGCGGAACGATCAATTTTCTTCGTTCACTCTCTATATAAATCCCCAAAAGAGAGCAATAGCGCCTTTTTCCTTCGATATATATATATCTGTGGCTCCGAGGTATATAGTAGCTAAAATATTGCCCTAAAGCTACGATATACGGAAAACATACCAACATAAGTCCATTTTTCAAATTTAGTGCGCGGCATAACAACATAAGTCCAGCACTAATTTATTTTATACAACAAAATTGAATATAAAAATTACTTTTATATAAAATATATACAATAACCAGTGTAGCCAGGTTGTGGCGATTAAGCGTCACATTAACACGGGTTTTAATTACTATATATATTTGTTTACTGGCCACACTGACAATAACTAGGTAAAATTTCTAATTTTACAAACGTTACATGCGTAAACGTGAGAATTTTGAAAATTAGTTCATAACTGTTGTTTTGCGAAATAAAAAAAATGCTTTTTAATTTATCGCGAATTCAAGTTGTATTCAAGTTGTATTATTTTTAAGATAATTATTCGTTGATTAATTGAGAATTTTAATCCGAATTCATAATTAAATTAACGAAAATGATCGAAAAATAAACGAGAACAGGACTATTAGATAAGTCCAAGTTCCCGGCATAACGACATAACTTCATACTTTTTCGAGTTTTCACGAAGAAGAAAACGCATAACCTGGTCGTACGACCGTGTAAATATTTGCTTTAAATGTGCTAATTGATTAGCACAGTATCGCGGCCTATCTCGTTCATTCCGATCTTACGAATAAGTTTGAACATTGAAACTCATTTTCTCAGAAACTCCAAAACGTGGACTTATGTCGTTACGCTTCGAAGCCACAGATATATATATATATATATATATATATATATATGCGTAAAACCGTGGCACACTCGATGCGCGCAAAGGGAGATGACATTAGGACAAAGGAAATGGAAGACTTCCGGCCGCGCCTCGTGGGTGTACCGTTCCCTTCTCAGTTTCGCTTTTCGCGCGGGTGAATATAGCCGGTACATGGAGGGCTTTGCGGTGGCTCTTCTGGCTGGCCTGGGATAGCGATTGCTATATATGTATAGGGACGATACGTTAAAGGGGACGGATATTGGAAAAAGAGTTATTTGACGAGGATGCGGGGGTATTTTGTACCTCAGAGATATACAGACGTATATATAAGATAATTAAAAGATGCGGAATTTAAATGTTTTTTATATGATTTGATGATCAGTTTTTAAAGGTGATGTTATTTTTTGTAGTGGATAAATTGAAAAGGGAATTTAAATGCTGAACTATTGGTTATCAAAGGAAAAAAAAATATATATATATATATATATCATTGTGAAACACACTTTGAAATCCGTAAATAAATTAATAATTCGTGTCTCTTAAAATTACAAATTTTGAGTAATAACATTTCTGTATATTAAAAAAAAATATATATCGCCTACTTTACATTTTCCTGAAAAATATCCTAAGATTCAACAGTTTAAAGAAAAATTACTGTTTTCCTAAACTCTTAACCTTCAATTTTAGGGTATTCAAGAACGTGTCAAAATAAAACTTGGGGGATTTTTCCCCTATAAAAGTATATATAGAATCGAAAAAGAAAACAACCACCTTAGCAGTAAGTATTGCACGGATTACCAAGAATAAAGTCGTATAAAGATTTTCAATTTTCCACGAGACCAAGTATACATTATACTACGCTGCGCTTAAACGTTCGTATATATACGAACTTATACAGACGCTGTATTATACCCACAACCTTGCTCGGATAAACCTGCGTGTCATATGCGTATGAAGCAGATTAAACTGTGAACCACATGCAGCGATCCCTTATTGCTTCAGCTTGCGTAATTTCAGTGCAAGAGAAGGAGTGATTCTGTTACACCTATACGTAGGTTGCACTATACGCTCTGCGTTGTTATAATTTCTACAAATATTGTTGAGGTGATGTAGTATTATGTGGGTATATACGCCAGTATATATTCCAATATGTTTGCTGCTTGGTTTAGGGTGATTGCTAGGTGGACGTGTGTGTGGGCAGAAAGGAAAACAGTAGTAAATGTGTTGTCACACAAAACGCGCAGAGCTCGTTTCGTCGAGAAAAATCAAGATTTTATTATGATTGCGGAGTGTATTTTACAGTCAGAAACGTTTGTACGCGTTACGATGAATATATATATAATAACCGAATATACAACGTAGCGCGTTGACAATGTAAATTATTTATATAAAGTTTTAGTATATAAATTCAACATTTCATTCCCACCACAACGTCTTACAGTTCGACTTTTATCATATACCCTTCAAAGAAAAATCTAACATATAAGGAAAACGCGCATCGTCATGCGCCGTTATTAACCGCGCGAGAGCGTGTTTTCCATATGGAAAAGTTCGCAGCACAACGATGATGGCATTGCACCCTCTTTATTCGTATATATATATACACACTCCGTACACGGAGTCACGCGATCGCGTGCGTGCGTGGCCATTGCGATGGCCTTGGCGCGCCGTAAGTGCAAGGGGAGTTTCGGTATACTGCATTGTTTAGAGATTGTTGTTGCTGACGTTCTTCTTTATTTGAAATAAGGTTGGTGGTGATATGTTGTTTAATTTTGTCTCGTTTCAGTTTGATGCTTTTAGGAGTTGATGAATATTATTCAAAATATATATAGCAAAAGATATGATATCAAGGTAATTTTTAGCGAAAAAATATATAAGAAATGGTATAATTATAATAATCTTTTTTTTCATAATGGCAAATTTTAATGCACTTTTCTTATTTCTACGAGTTAATGGTTCTTTTTTCTACACTTTCATCGTTTTTGTCACTATTATATCCTCCGTAAATATATTGAATAATTTTTAAGCACCATACCAAACACTTTCATTCAAGTTAAATTAAATGTATTCTCAAGCGTACTTTGTTTACAATTGATTTAACGCGTTCTTTAATCTCACCGTCCTCTCGCCATCTGTTCTTTAACGAACTTCGTATAAAATACAAGTTCGCATGTTACGTACCAAGAGAAATTATACAACATGTTTCATTAAATAAAATCAAAAGAAATTATGCCAATAAAAAAACTACATAAACAGCTTTTTTGAAAGTCAATAATCAATCTCAAAATATTATTTTTTATAAAATTTACGGGTAACATTACTCGTTTCGAGGACAACTATTTTACGTCATGAAGTCTCGTTATACTCCTCGCTCCCCATCGATATTTAATCGATCGGCCATATACTGACGCTGATTTATTGTTTACCGAAACTCGGCCGCATTAAACGAAAACTTTTGGCGAACTTCACGATATATATACACACACGCACATACACGGCATCTTAAGATCCTCGGAATTTGTCTTTTATCCCCACATTAATGCCATCGCGCAATTACAAACTTTGCAGGGGCAAGTTTAAATTGCGTGCGATTGTTGCTGCGAACCTTCTTATATGCATTTATACTGATGAAAATAGTTGCGGATATATACCTATATATATTTCTCTATGTAACATAGAAAATACAGAATGAAAAAAGGAAAAGTAATAGCAAGTTTGCACACGTTCGCCCGTAGTATAGAAAAAAAATTAATGTATTTCTTGCACCGCGTGATCGAGCTTTTACAGAGGATAAACTTTCGGTCGCGGTGCGTCAAAAAAGCTCGAGAAAACGTCGAAGCAATGTAAACAGCTGCTCGGTGAAAAACTGATACTTCGCTGACTTCGTATATCAAACTGTAAACAAACTTTATAAAGTTTCTGATGTTATGGTTTTTGTATATGCGGGATGCGCGAATAAGCGCTATACGATTGCAATAAATAGTTTTATCGTTGAAAAAAAAAATATATATATATATATATATATAACAACACTTTCATTGTCGACTGTCGTCCTATCTTTTATGCTTGATTTATATTTTCTCCCCAAAGATAATGGATTATAAGAATGCATAAACGCATAGAGGTGAGTGTGTGCGTGCTTTGTTATCGTTTCCTTATTTAATCAAGCTTGAAACAAATTACGCGATAAAACCTCAATTTTTATGAGATACGTTATACATGTGTGCGTGATGTGCAAAATCGCAAATATACTTCGTGTTTACATCATCGGAATAATACGATATATGTATAACACAAAAAACACCTGCATTTTCATCTAAATATACATTAGTATTATACATTTTGTATTATGCATTAGTATATTATACATTAAGGATGATATAATTGCGAAGAATTCCTTATAGCTTTACAAAACAATAAAGCTTCCTTCTCTTTATACACACCCTTACACCTGTCACTTCAGATAACCTAATACGTAACATTTTTTATATCCACCAAGTTCACCTTCAACTTACAATACGCGTTGCGCAAGAGGGAAATACACATCGTGACTTAATTTCCTCGTGAACCTGCTTTCAACCCCTATAAACAAAAAACTCATCGTATATATAGCCACCCATAAATCTTCTTCACACATCTCACGCACGCATATGCGACGCACAAGCCACATACACGAAGTTTCGGGGACGCTATATAATCGAACTCTCTCGATCTTATATATATATACCAGCTAATCACTCTCAATCCGCGTGTCTTTAATTCGACTGTCCAAGAACTCCGAGTTAACTCGCCATGTGCCTTCATCAATCTTCCTTATACTCTCCTTTATATATGAGAGAGAGAGAGAGAAAGTAGAAAAAGAAAAGCTACTTTTTTTTACGCCTCACCTATGATATCTACATGCGTATTATACTTGCGGCGTGTTGTTTACCGCAGTTCCCCATATAGTGATAATGGTAATTTTGCAGTATACGTATATGTATAATAATATAGTAACGAGTTTCAGTATATATATTTAGCCGCCATTAAACGGATTTTTCTTTTTTTTTTTTATTATTATTCGAGCGGGAATTCTATATACGATGCGCATTTTCACGACTATGGCCGATTTTACCTTTTTATATATTATATATATATATACACACGAGATACACGAGCGCAGCAGGATTTTGATGCATCGTCGTTAATTGCGTTCTTATACATCGTAAAAATAAAAGCGAGCTCCGAGCTATTTTCGGAATCGAGAGAATGGGAATTTCATGTCGCTTGGTTTTACAGGGAGGATATGGAGAGGATATATAACGGTGCGCGCGTCTTGGGAGAAGAAAGAAAAACACAATTTCGCTGAAGTCGTAAAAAAAAAACGTGCATATACACTAGAGCTGATAAAGTACGTATACATGCGTATATATGTACATAGGTATATCTATGCCCTTTATTATATGCAAAATAGAATTTATTATGTTTTATGACTCCGCATAAACAGGGTTGTACGTGAATTTGAAACGATCTTTTCATATATGTGACGTGTAAAATTGAAATCTGCTTTATATACGTTCCGTTGTTATATTATATCTATAGATATTAAAAAACATGTGTTTTATTTTATTCGCGGACTAAAACAGCATATACATCAGTATATATACAAATTCTGTTATTTTGTATACGGACACACACACATAAAATGTGAAATAAATCTATTCACCCTCTTATAACACCATGCACTATTAACGCGTTTATTAAGAATCACAAAGCCCCTTTTAATCTCACAGAAAAATCCATCCGTCTCTTTCTCTCTCTACTGATAAAAAAAATTGATAAATTACACGCGTTCTCGGCTCGCCTCATAAATCAATCTGCAAGAAGTGCATTTTTTGTTGAGTGTCTTGAAAAAGGCCATATCACACTTTTTTCGTACAAAAAGAAAAGAAAAGAAAAATAGAAAAATTAAAACACCCCCTCGAGGCCAACGTCACGCGCGCTCGTCACACACCGGCCTCGGAAGAATATAGAATTAATATCTTTTTCTCATATATACACATACACCCTTATACTAGAGAGAGAGAGAGAGAGTGAGTCTCTTCAGTCGACGGCAAAATTCAAATGCTAATAAATCCTCTCTCTCCTCCGGCAGAACTTCCTACTCTCCGCTATTCTCTCTCTCTCTCCTCTTCATTCTTCATCGTCTCTTATCGCGCGGAAGGGAAAAAAGGTCGAGCATCGGGCGGAAAAGAGCGAACGACCAGCCTGCGGCGTATATGGGAGGCTAGCTTTTTTGAAAAATTTTTCGTATATATAGGCAGAGCAGAGAGGAAGCTACACAGTATATAGTTCCGGGGTATGTTTTTAGCGCATTGTGTGTGTGTGTGTGTGTGTGTGTGTGTGTATATACACTGTACATGTGCCCGTGGCGTGATAATATTAGGTTTTTTTTTACACCGCCTCCTCCTCCTCACCCGTCTTTTGAAAGCAACATAGTCGCGCGTTGTTGCCAAGGGGGGCGATAGCGTGTAAACTTCGCGCGCTTTTCGAGTGACGCGAGGTGCGAAACACGGTCTGCTTTGTTTTATATACTAAAAATACAGTGTTTCTCAACAGAGAGAGAAAGAGAAAAAGAGAGATTTCGAACAAAAAAAATTGCGTTGATCTCTCGTGGAAATATTTACATAGGTGCGTGATGGAAAAATATTTATCATATACGCAATAATCTTTGGATCGAGGATATGAAAACGTTCAATCTTTTTCCAATAAACATATGGGAGAAAGAGTAGTGAGGCTTGAAACGTATATATAACGTGAACGTCTAATACTTCAATACCGTGTATTATATGTATATACAACCGTATACGTGCGCGTTTGATATTTTTCGCGAGTGAAGATGAAACTCTGCGTCTCTTGCTTTTTATATTTGCCGTACGTGCGAGGTTCTCGAGTGCTTTTTACACATACATATATATATACACACCGCGAGGGCGGAGAGAAAGAGAGAGATTTCTGTCCTTTTGTTTGACGTGCAGAGAACCCGATGGGTACATGTATATATATAGATGTTCTGATGTTTCAACGGATTACGCGACAAATCGTCGTCGGCGTTTGATATTTCGAAATATTGCGCGTATAGCAGGATGGATTTATAAAAGTTGGTAAGTGGCGCGCTATTGGGTTTATCCGAACCGGATATTTTTTTATTTGTATACTTTATAATGATTGAGTTTTTTGCGTATGTTTTGCTACAGTTATAGATAGAAAAATTCATTTGGTTATCAAAAGAAAAAGAATAACAATCGGTATACTGTCAAAAATTAAATGTTTGAGTTTTTCGGAGATTAACCAGTTGACTGGTGTTGTATAATATGTTGTATATTATATATGTACATATTTGAATGATTTCCTCAATTTCGGACCGTTTTTCGTATTTAGCATAAAACCATTTTTTCGGATATTCTATCCAAATATGGTATCAGACTATGAAATTTCAAAATGGCGTCAAGACGGTCCGTATATTGACTCCAATACATTTTGCTTGAATCCTCACCGATTTTCACTTAGCGCTTAGATAAACATGACTTCCAATACCGAAAAATTCAAATTATGTTAACCGGGGATCCTGAGTGTTTTAGCTGTTTTTTCTGAGTGTAGTAATCTACAAAACGTATTTTTTGAATTATACAGTGTAAGAAGTTTTATTTGAGAAAACTGAAAATTTTATTTTTATTAGGATTTTTGTTTTTAAAAAAACGCCGAAGCCACCTTAAATAGTTTTAAAATAAAAACTAAGTAATGAATTCAGCAAAATCGAAAACGCCTAGAAACAAATTATAGAGGATTTTAGTAAAAAATTGGCTTGTACCAGAATTGGCACGAAAACTGAAGAAAATCTTTACCAGTAAACTGGTTAACAGTAAAACTGAATTAAAGAAGATACGATATTTATTGTTTTTCAATCCCGTCGATTATAAATATGCTTTAACCCCATTTACACGAAGTATACAATGTTTAAAATGTATATAAACGTTCCACTTACAACATTTTAAATTTAACAAACGGTAACTCTCAGCTCGCCAAAAAAAAAGTGAAAAAAAAAAATTATAAATTACACGTTGTTAAAAGAAAATATAACGACGACCACAAAAATAGAGCCACTTTTATAATTGCAGAGAGCGGCCTTAAAATGCAGTCGAGGCTCTGCCGGTTGCTCGTTGTTTTACGACCGCACAAGTTGCCTGAAAATTTTACGTATGTAAATATATCAGATTGCTTCCTGCTTCCGAAAGAGAGAGAGAGAGAGAGACAGACAGAATTCGAGATACATAGATGCATACACGTACACATAATTATCTAATGGTCTCACGCAAGAGGAGACTAGATTAGGATTAGATTAGGCCGGTTTTATACGTCATTGCAAGCGGTGTGTATATATATTTGTGTATTGGCATGTGTATACGTGTGTGTGTGTCTAGATGGCGAAAATGAATAATATTTACATTTTAACGCACGCATGGTGTTTGATATTATTTTTTTCCTCTTTCATCGATGACGTATACACTATACGAGGAAGATTGTGCGATTTCAATGCACCATAAATCGTCAAGTATTGCCTTAATTTTACATAGCATATATTTATCAGATGCTGGAATTTCATCATTGTTTTTAATTTCATTGTTTAATATATATATATATATATCTTCACAATTCTTGATCACAGAATAAGAACGTATCTTGGTAATCTTTTTATTTGGCAGTTTATATAAACAAATACAATGTATATCCAGGAACCTTTGTATGGTACTTAAAAAAAAAAAAAAAAAAGAAATCGAAGCGTCGATACGACTGTCCACGACCTGCATATACATATAAGCGTTGTCGAGAGGAAACCCAACTCGCGCACTCGTTCGCGCAAATCACTTATCGAGCTTTCGCGGACTAATTCGCGTGGATCGAGGCGCACTCGTATGTATATATATGTATATGTGTGACGTATTCGCGCGCCAGTTAACGACTGGATATTGTGTCCCCGCGGATCAAGCCATACATATATATTTATGCCTATATAATATTATCGCGGTTGTTACATGGCTCCATGACAGTAAAGTTTCATGGTGGTAGTTTGAGGTTTGGGTTCGAGAGGTTAATCGCCGTAGGGATATAATATGTTACATGTTTTTGAATTTTACAGGTGATATATATACGAGGGGATGAGAGGCAGGTTTATTAATTTTCGGCAAGGAAATTGCGCTTGTCTCAAATGCAGCTTTGCGCACAGAAATTCGCATACGTAAAAACGTGTAAAATGTTTAAAAACAACATTTTTGTATAGAATTCCCCTTTTTAACAAGTACGTTTGATATTATACATATATGTGAACGTTAAATATGGAATTTTAACGTCTCACTCAGCCTTTTGCCAATTCATGCGTTAATATATACCATATCTACTGAACTTTTATACACAGAAGATTTTTTGTTGGTATAACCACCAAGGATATTTTCTGCACACCCATGCGGATGATAACGCCGCGTATTATATCATACGAGTTGTTTAGCGTATACGATTTTACCATACCCTATAGTATACATATTTTTTAGGCGGTCTAATTATAAATCCATATATATACACGGCACCTGATCGATAATCTGCTCAGATGCCCGGAAACGAGCGTTAAGCGCAAAAGGCGCGTGCTAAATTTCTTTCGATATAATACAGCTTCACAAAATATCTCTCGTGCGAACGTATATATACATGAATAATTACGTATATATATACACGTTATTATTATCTTTGCCTACACTTCCATGCACATCGTTGCCTTTTACATCATATATTTACGTTCCTATAACCAAGCGCAAGATATATATTAGATTACATTTAAATTGATATAATATAAGTAGCTCTTGAGTAGCTCTCAACTGTGAATTCACTATACAAAACCATCGTACGCGTATATATATATAACAAAAAGAATTCTTCCAACCCTCTTTCTTTCACCGACCGACCGAAGAATAGAAAAAAGTACGTCTATATAGCAGAAGAAAAACATTCACGCATATATAAACGTGGAAAGTCTCTCTCGCGTATACTCGTGTGCTTCGTCGCCGACGCACCATTTTTTCCGCTCCGACTGCTGTGTCCGCGTTCTCCCTGCGCGTTTATAAATAAGCTCACTCGTTCCTCCGCTGTATAGCCTTGATGACGAGATGCTGCTGCTTCTGCCCGCACGCAGGCACACATACATACATGTATATATATATATGTGTGTCCAGATTTCCGTGTAAACGACTCGGATCTGCACGCCACTTTTATATATATATATATATATATATATTAGGCGGAGTGCCCGCGCACGTTTATATATACACGCAAGCGCACACATACATATTTGTGACGTTCCGCGCGGGATGACCTGCTTATATCCGCGTGCCGGTGGTGTGGTATTCTCGCGAGAAGGTTTTTGGACGCGCTCGTCGAGGAGTATGAGAGTGAAGTTGGAAGTTATTTTTGCGTTGGTGAAGAGGGAAACGAGAAAAAAAGTTTTCTTTTTTTTTTTTGTTAATGATGGATGTGGTGGTGGTGGGGTTTGGATAAGGGATTTTATATATGTGGGAAGGGTGTATTCTGCTAAAAATTATTCTTTTTTCAGCTGAGTAGTATTAAATTTATATTTTAATATTCGTATTAAGCTGGTTTTGTTTCGTAGTGGGGTTTGGATAAGAGAATTAATTTAAATCTCGATACCTATTGGGTTTGATGATTGAGAAAATAAAAACTTTAATAATTATAAATCTTAAGAAGAAATAAAGATTCAGGTGAAGTCAAAGACCATAGACGTATTTTTTTGGCATAAGGCATTCTATAATTCAAATTCTTTAAGTTTCTGAATCGGAATATTTTTTTTTTACTTTTCTCATCATAAATTTATTATACTCACAATTCATAATATTACCTCTATATATTATTACTAATTAAAATGTATTGTTTGGAAGTCGTTTTAAGGTTGAAAATATTAAGAATGTCGTAATTCTCAGTTAACTGTATGTTAATGTTTTATTTGTAGCAATGGCGGCGTAACTTTTTCTTTGTATCAGCTACAAACACGTACCCAATATCTTGGCGATCAATTATCATAAAAACTGATAGAACTACTTATTTTGTACGTAAAAGCGATATTTATATAGTATATTAAAATTAGCGAAAAAGGTGCACCTATAAAGAGAAATTTATCAAAGCGTCCAATAATCTTTAGTGATAAGTGCAAAGTTGTTTATATATATGCACCGCCAACCCTATACCATTAAGATTATAAAGTTCGTGCACGAAAGATCCTTCAAAAATGTACCCTCTATTATTCTTTCAGAGGACACCGAGTTTCGCAAAAACTGACAGCTGCTTTTCCGGCGTAGTTCCGAAAGTTCGCAAATCAAGTAATAATCCTATTTCATATATATATAAGTTGACCATGTAACCTAAAGAGGCGATGGTAGCTACCAACTAAAATATTATATATTAAAAAAAGGAATGAATCGCCGAGAGAAATTTTAATGGATAAAATATAAATAATTATCGAAACAATTGTACATGTATAACGAATGATGAAAATTGTTTGAGAAGTTTATTTGAAAATGTGCAAAAGCAGCTTGTTACCATACGAAAATATCACGGAAACCGGTAAATCACGAAGATTTATTAGAGTTTCGCGTATATACTATTTTTACAGGCCGCGCGCGTGCGCGAGAGCGGTAGAACCGGCGTGACTCTCACTCTCTCTCTCTCTCTCTCTCTCTCTCTGGTTTGTCTATTTTAAAACACGAACCTTTTTATAACAGCTCATAAATGGCAATTCATTATATTAATTCTATATAGCGACGCGTTGGAAGAAAGAAAAAAGAATAACAACAAACATTGCGACTTGACAAATTATTTATACGATAGCACGATTTTATTTATTTGTTTACCCCGAATTGAAAGAATTTCTCTCAACTATATTATATATACACACACTCATTTTATTTAGAATCTCATAGCTTTCCAGCTTCAAGCCGGCATATCGGATGAGGATCAAGAACCGCGCTGCGCATTGATACAGATCGAGCGCGCGCAATCTCTCTTCTTTTCGCGCAGCCATAATAACCGATCTGCGGAGAAAGCCGCAAAACTAACTCTGAAACCTTTGCAGCTCGTACATACACGTGATCCTCTCCGACCCCCGTGGCATGAACAGTATTATTGCAACATCTTCCTGTAAGACAGTTTCAACCGCGCGCCGACTATCTCGCGTTTCCAATACAATTGAATTTCAATTTTAATTCTCTCTCCGGTTCTACATCCTATACATTCCATAGAGTACGGCGGTGTATCACGTGAATAAAAAAAAAAGAAGGACGATCACGCGAGTTCCGCTCGATCGGGATTACACCGGAAATTAATATTCGTCGTTTCGTATATATGCGTATAATACATACAGGTGTGTGTATATAAGGCGGCAGGGTTATAACGTGGATTTGTACTATAGGTGAGAGATTTTAAATTTTTAGAGTGTATTTGAAAGCTTTTCTTGATAGGATACTCATACAAATATATCCGCGGAAGTTTTCCTTTTACGGAAGTGTGTGTGTGTGTGTGGGAGGGACGAAGAGGATCAGGGGTAAACTTTAGTCCTGTAGACGTTAACCCATTTTTGTGGTTGGGTTCTACTATATATATCTATATAATGCGTGAAGCAAAAAAAAACTAAAGTTTCTGTACTGCGATGTACTAGAATAATTTAATATACTTAGTGGGTACGTGTGGAAGCATTTTTCTCCGAGTGCTTGCTTGGGCTACTGTTTTTGTGGCTGTAGCGAATTGATATAGTTTGCGGACGATTGTTTAAGTTCTGAGCGAATGGAAATCTTGGGATCAAAAGTTATAATACTTGCAGGATCTTTTTATGTTATAACGTAAAAAGTGTCATTTTTTTTTTACTTTTCTCACAACGAATTCCCAAGTGTTCTTCTTTTTTGGTGGAGTTTTCTCTTAGAATTTCAAGTACATACCAACGGTATAAACGAATTTTATTTGAAGATATATATAAACTTTGACAGGTATAGTCGTTCACCGGTTCATTCACAATTTATTCCATGTTATATACTTTTTGTTAACACTTTAACGTTAACATCAACCTCCAACATTACAAAATCCAATCTACTATATAGGTATATTCTATTGTATCCCAACAATTCTGCGCAAAACCTATAATTAAATTAAAAACATCCACTATATACCGCAGTTCTACGAACTCTCGCCCGCGCGTTTATTTTTCTTTCCCACTTTCTTCCTCTCCCTCTCTCTCTTATCCAAACCACTACGGAACCTTGGACCAGCAATTCGCGAAAATCCATCAGTTCGTGTGTATAATAGCACATGTTCCCCAGTATCTCTATTAAAACGTCCCATTCCAACGGCTGTGTTCTTTAATGAAACCGCGCGCGACCATACTCCAAACTCGATTCCCTTCTCCCCTCGCTCGTCCCAATCGCCCTTATACCAGCTCTTATCTCTCTCTCTTCCCTATATATAGAGCAAACAAAAGAAAACCATCTCGATTCCTCTCTCTAACTGCACACATCTTCCTCCTGCGCTTCTCTCTCCCTCTAAAACCTAATTTTCTCTCTGCGCACCACACACACAAATAGCTTCGTCCTCTTTCCCTTTCGTTCTCTCTGTACAATCGCGCATGCGACCGACAAACGCACAATTACAGCTATACCCTCTAAGCTATATACTGCTGCGTCTTCTCCCCTCACATCTTCCCCTCGCGTCCACCCGAGAGAAAGTAAGTCAATGGGTTTCTCTCCCTCTATCTCGCCGGCGTGCTTGTAAGAGGACTCGCACACATATATATATACAGAGAGAAAGAGAGAGAAGGGAAGAGAATCTCGGGAATCTCGCGCAAGCGGGCGCGCGCGGAACCGAATCGATTTCCTCGCAGCGGCCTTGGGAGATTGAGGGTGAGATGCAGCAGCAGCAGCAGTAGTAGTAGTAGTAGCGCGAGCGCGAAACATTCGGCGACGACGATGACGACGTCAAGGACGAGAGTGAGAGAGTCTGTGTGTGTGTGTATATACCACGCGCGCCTACTAATGCGCTGCTCTTTTGCGAAATCAATCGCTATTGAGGCTGTATATAGGTAGTTTGACAAAGAAGAAGGTATATAGCGAAAAAAAATATGGAAATTTTTATTGGGAGAGACTGGAAGGTTGGATTGGGTTATTGCTGCTCTGGATGCCGGTCGAGGGAGAGGAAGAAGAGTACTATACCCTCGAAGTATCAATTTCGGGACTGATTGCCCGATGTTGGTGGATATCTCTTCTTCTCTTTCGTTTTGAGGAGGGTGGAAAATTGCGTTTTGAATGGATTTCTCGTTTTTTTTTTTTCATCGCGAGGTGTAAGGATTCTTCGTATAGGATTATGTGTGAACGACATGTATATACGGAGTGAAAAAAAGATTGTGGTAGTTTATATACTTATTGTATGTCGCGTAATTTTTTTTTTTAAATCGCCAAGATTTATGTTGAAATGTGAAAATTCGACACTTGAAAACGAATTTTTCGAGAGAACTACTGAAGTGGGTGTCGGATGTTACGTTAATGATGAGCAGGAAAAAAACCTTTTAATTAATCATCGTTACTTTAATTAAACATTAAGTTCGCACAGAGCTACACGCAGAGGCTTTACAGATTCTCGCATTAATTTACTCAAAACTCTGAAATTTTCCGTTAAATAAAGCGCCTCGGTGTTCACCTCGGTATACATGATGCTCGTAAAATATATAGAACGCATGCAAAATAGATAGAATTTCTCGACAGAAGTCGTAAAAACTATTTAAAAAGTTAAACTGTACTTTTATGACCTTCCGCGCTCTTTTTTATTTATTTTTTTTTCAATACTGCAGTTAACCGGTACTCACTTTCTTCTTCGACACTGTATATACGAACTATCAAGCGAGTTGCGAGAAAGTTTAATTAGTTGATTCTTGGTAAAATCAAAGCCTTGTTAGAAGTGTATATCGAAACTGTCTCTCTCTCTATCTGTGTCCTACCCGATTAAGTAATTAATTAAGTCACCCAGGCGCGTTTATGTACATTTCGAATTAACACGTCGGCAGTTCCCTCCCCCCCCCCTCTCGCTCGATCTCTCTACCGTCTGTATCTTTATCTCGTGCGGGTATATACGCATCGCGACACGAAATTCTCCGGTGAATAAACTGCTCATGCTGCTCGTGCATCTGTTCCTCCACACCGAGTATCTGTGTGTATATATATAAATGTACGTACTTACGCGCGTACACGCGAGAAAGCTGACTTGTTTTGCATCTGTATACGAGAGAGTGAGTTAGCCCTTCTCTCTCTCTCTCTCTCTCTCTCTCCCTGACTTTATGCTAATTAGAGAAAACTAGGGTAAAGCTTTGCGTTATATATAGGTATAAAGTATTTTGGATGTGAGATCGAAATATTCGCGAGAGAATTTTGCGAAAAAGGAAACATGCACAAGTTTTGGAAAGTCGAGCTTTACAATGGAGAAATTGAATTGAGCATTTAGTTGTATGAAAGAGAGAAAAAGAGAGAGGGAGGACCGAAAGTTCGTTACTTACACTTCTGAAGAGTAGTAAATTCGCTTCTCGATAGCGACTTTATTACTTTGTTTGGTTCGCATTGTCCGCGCGTTTTATGAACCGATGGAGTCAAAAAAAGCCGCACATATATATCTAGTAGAAGAATTCGTATATAAAAGATGGGCTCTTTGAACTTGCCATTTCTTCATTCAATGAAATTTTCAGGAAAATAATTATACGTACATCGTTTAATTTTATCATGATGTCGTTGGGTACCTTAGGAATATGTGATGCATACGAGTTTTTTTTCACAATGTTAAAAAGTATACGGGTATTAACGGTAATTTATTTAAAAAAGAAAGGTTACTTTTTTTTGCTACTTTGTTGTTATGGTAAATTTTATGAGAATGTACGTTGAAAAAAAAGCTGTAATCTTTTAACTCATAAATATAACCGCGTGCAACCGAGATTTATCAAAAAGTAAATATACGTCACTATACCAACGTTCTTATTAACTGTCCTAAAAATAAGTCAAAATAAGACAAGATTATATTAAAGCCTATTTTGATTTCCTTATTTTATCATTTATTACCTTCTTTAAATAAATATTACGAGAATAATGTATTTAATAAAATTAAATTATTTTCCAGCTATAGAATACGCAAAAACGAATTTGTTAGGAAATTTTCAATCTTGATGTAACAGTTTTCAAGGTATTCTCTGTACTAAAGAATCGATCAAGTTTTTGCTTTTAGCCGGTAATAGGGCTCGAGTGAAAGCTTTAATATCATCAGTTGACTTGATAACCACAGAGGACGTTTTAGTCAAAATTAATAATTTCAAAGAAAAGAGCACCGTTGATGCGAATTGCCACGACACTTCTAATAGCCTTGGCAGGCAGAGTTCACTAAATAACACCAACGTCTATTTTGTTGTGCTATTTTGTTAAATAAACATGTCAATGTTAACGCATTAAACGTATTGAATAAATTGAAAATTTATTCACTTGAATCTCTGTAATAAAAAAAAATATCAATCGCGTTGTTGTTGAGATACACGAAACGTCAATTGGTATACGTGTCAAAAATGAATGCGCTTAATGACCCGAAAATCGTTAATTTGTTTACACTCAATTCCATTAACACATTCTTGCTAAACAGCAACAGCTGCGCATAAATTTTCATGAAACTGAGGTCATTATTCCGTGAGAAAAATCGTCGATCCATTAATTGTTTTCACAGTGGCTGACAGCAAAATTACCATTCCCAACGACATTCCGCGGTCTCTCGTTACCGCGAAAATTCGGAAAATGGAGAATGATAATTTGAAATGTGTTGGAAATCGTAATTAAGGCAAAAATGGTATTCAAATGTAATGATTTATGTGGAATTTTGCGTAGTATGAAATTTTCAGTAAAATTTAAATACTTGCGATCCATTTCCGCGGAAAGAATATTTCAAACTGCAAAGCAATTCCAAATAAGAAACTTATTTCTCGTTTAGTATTGAAAGTTTTAAAGTTTGGATTACTAGGTAAAGAAAATAACAAATTTTCTTTTCACATTTCAGAATCTTCTTGCTAAAGCATGTGTGAGTATAGATAGACGCACGAGTATCGTAAGACATATCTTTTTAGCCACACATGTTCCCACAATTTTCTTGCTGCTGTAAATCTTATTTTTCACAGCAATCTATATCGGAAATGCGAGTTTTAAATTCTTCTTTTCTTTACCAAAATAACGCTAATATATTCAAAATAAATGTTCAATATCAGTAAAAACAGATAAACAAGAAAAGTCAAGAACAATATTCATATTCCATGGCAAAAATTTGAATTCCTAAATCCATGAAAAACTTTTAGAATTCCAAACGAAATCTCATCCACTTCTATTTGCTAGCTTTAAACTCGCATGAATGAGCAAACATTCCATCATCACGAAAGAAGAAATTTATATATATATAAGCGCGAACTTTTCGCGAACTCGCAGCATCATCGCACTTGTACTAAGGTGTACTCGTGTACGTACATATATGTATAATACGAAAAGAGACTGTCAGAGCCAAAAATTGCGCATCCGCGCTCCGACCGCATCGCGGCCAAAGCCAAAAAAAAACGCGGTTGTCGACGCTGTTGCTGCTACTTACTGTTGCAGTATACAGTGTATCACATAGCAGGCATTACATGTATTAAATTTTTCCTTCGTCAAAGGGTTTTTCAGTTCAAATGTTCACGTACATGCACAAGGTATTTATAAAGGTATATATTCAGGGAAACCTGAATTTGTTATATATGTACATGTGGTTTTCACTGTATACGATAACGATGAATTTCAATCGGAAATTAAACGAATTCAAAGTGGATATTTCGGCACGCATGTGCCATTATAATCTCGAATAACGCACGACACGTTATTTGTGAACTACACGTGCGCTCGTGTAATTCTCTTCTTAGTCTCTGTGTTCAGCTTCAAAAGGCATCCATTTCCAGGACGAGATTGCATGTGAATTCAGTTAACAAATTCTGTGTATATACCTATGGATTGTACTATAGACGCGAAAATTACGATAATCTCTTCTACTATAAAAGTTTTGATCTTGTAAAAAAAGGATATAGGCTAAGCAGTTGTATACAGGATGTATGTAGGGTAACGATGGTGTACATGTATACATGTACGTCTTTCGAACATATAGCCTATACGCGAAACGAGACTATTTTGTTTACAAAGCCTGTGTTCGGTTGTCACAGCGGGACGGAAGAACCCGATAATCGATAATTGGAAACACGTAAGAAAGAAGTATTATATGATGAGCGCGTTGATATTTCTTTTTCGAATTGACGTTTGATTATTGACTTCTAAAATTGAACTTGGATGTTTGCACTGACGTTGCAAGAGATGATGACAACGAAGCAAGATCAAATTTGTTGACGTCAAAATTACATGTAACACAAAGATTTATAAATTCCAAACAGTATAAGATACGTGAATCGTTGTTTTTTCCTTTTATTCGCGATAAGATTCGCACGCAATAAACTTTTGTGTGTTTTATCTCGTGAACGATGGTCTTTACAAATCTGTGTCTAAAGCCGCGTATATGTTTTTCGTATATGTGAAATTCTTCGGAAACTTTTCCCTAAAGTAGTTCCAAAAACGACCAAAATTAAATTTGGAGGCACACGTCTGAAGTAATTTTTTTCTTGTTCTATGGGTTATAGAAGACACGATAAGAACTTGGGGCCAAAGAAAACGGCCTTATGACATCCTTTTATCGTCGAATCAATTTTTCTTATGGGAATTTAACATGGAAAAAATTGACGAAATGTAGTCATCAATCATCAAGCAATATTAACATTCAAAATATGTCAACGAATTTGTACATTTTACTAGTTAAAGTACAAGAATAGAGCTTTGATTTAAGCTAAAGATGGCTAAAATCGGACAATTCAGTGCAAAGTTACCTGCATTTAAATCGTCAAACATGACGAAAAACAATGAAAATCTTAACAATTTCGTGAATTCAGAAAAAAGCGCCTCATTTTTGTTATGTTTGACTATTTAAATACATGTAACTTTGCACTGAATTGTCCGATTTTAGCCATCTTTAGCTTAAATCAAAGCTCTATTCTTGTACTTTAACTAGTAAAATGTACAAATTCGTTGACATATTTTGAATGTTAATATTGCTTGATGATTGATGACTACATTTCGTCAATTTTTTCCATGTTAAATTCCCATAAGAAAAATTGATTTGACGATAAAAAGGTGTCACAATGCCGTTTTCTTCGGCCTCAAGTTCTTATCATCTCTTCTATGACCCATAGAACAAGAAAAAAATTACTTCAGAGGTGTGCCTCCAAATTTAATTT
>JAWWEQ010011470.1:0-41281 GCA_035583055.1 Torymus tubicola | reverse complement strand
TCATCTATTACAACTAGGTCTTTGTGTTTAGGTTGTCGTTCCAGCGGGTGAACAGAATTTATAAAAGTTTGTAAGCCTTTATGTCCTCTGTCAAAATAGAAAAGCGCTTTATTATTACCTAGGTAATTGATGTCGCCATACGTCATTCTGATGTTATTATTTTGCATTATTTTGTTTCCAGGAGCATTTGTCGGTTTTTTCGATAGGATTCTGTTTTTGTTATCGTCCGCTATCGAGTCTATTTCGTCGAAAACAGCAGAAAATAATTCCGCTCTTCGTCTTTACAATACCCGCAATTTACCAAAACTGTAAATATTTACTCCAACCAATATATTTAAAAAACTTCCATTTCCTGCGATAAACCATCACAGTGACAACCCTCCTACCGTGAAATATCAACACTCCACCAAAAGCCCCTTAACATATGTTTAAACTTTCAACGACGACAGTAACGATTATATACAAAAGACACACCGCGGAGTACCGTGAACGTTAATTTCCGAGTAAACACTGACTCTACGCAAACGCGCGGCCGGCCTTCACTAATTCAATTGACTCCATAATTCAAATCCAGCGACTGCGTAAAAACTGCTACTATACTATATACGTGGGTTTTCGCTTTCACGCTAAAAGTTTTGCAGAAAGTGCAAACGCGAATATAGCCCTGTATAGGCGAGCGCGCGGCGCGGGTAAAGAGTTCAACAAATAGTTCGCTTCTGCGCTCAGGCCCACCCCCTTTATCTCCGAGATAGAGCCTCCGGTGGAGTTTTAATTTTTTAAATCCAGCGCTCGTCCCAAAGAGAGAAAGAGGGTGAGAGAGAAAGAGAAAGAGAGGGGGGCGCAGACTGGAGGCGGTGGCGCACGCTTGAGCCTCATATTGATTTTTCCCAGCTGCACAAAGCGCGCGGCTTTAATATGAATGGCCGGTTCTCGCTCGCGCGAGTTCCGAGTGCCGGAATTTCCCGGCAGATGTTATTGTGAAGATGTAATGGAGTTTGGTCTGTTTTGATTTTTTTTTTCTGTTTTTTTTTTTTTGCTGAACAATGACGACACTTTTATTGATGCTCTTATTTCCTTTTTTAAATACGTATTTAAGTTGTAAATTTTACAGTTCTGTGGTAGGATGAGTTTCTCTTTTTTTTGGCACGGGTGCGCGATTTTTTTTCGACCCTTCATTCATTTTTAGGAAAACTTTGTCGACAAAAATTTAGTTGCATACTCTATTCATTCGTACTTGCATTCATGATATACGCTTCTAGAAACTAGATGTACTAGAATGTATCTGATTTATCATTGTATCCACCACACAATTGTTACTATTATCCAACAAAATGGTCAGTCGAAAATGATGAATTGACACAAATTTAACTTTGAATCTTAAAAATCAATAGTTAGAGGAATATAATTCCGAGAATAATGTCACTAGTTAATATCCTGAAATTGAGTCCATTAGAATCAAGAAAGTAGACGATGGATTATGTTATACGGCAGGAGAGAAGTTCTCGTAGAAGTTGATCAAAATTCCAGACTCTCTTGCGAACTTTGAACCTTAATAAGATTGAAAGTTACAATAACTCGAAATCCTTGATTAGGTCTCTGAAATATTACTAAGAAATCAGTAGACTCTTTAATAGATATTTTGAACGAAATTTTTCCGACGAATATTTGAAAATTTAAAGTAGTAAATTGATGTGATTGTTTTTTCAAAATAATTTAAATAATGAAAAAAGTTAGCTACGGTAATTCATAATGCGTAGGGGCGGTAAAATTATGTATGAAAACAAACTTTTACAGAACGATAAATCTTCGAAATTATGGAAAGCACCACCCGCGGGCATTCGGTTTATATCATCGTTCACTTTACTCTCCATCTTTTTCATCTTATTCCATTAAATATTTTAGCGAGGACATTTTATGACGGAAAGCAATTTAACAGTCCTCGGAAAATATTGTACCGCCGAAAGAGAGCATACGAAACTCCATATTGAATGTAAACTATTTTTTAATTTACTGCGTTGTTTCAAATACACTGGTATATGAAACTTCGTGGAAGATAATTTACAAAAAAAAGATACCTTTATATATCACAATAGTAAAAATTTTCAGTTAACATAAGATATCACTGTAACGCGAAATAACAGAAAAAGATTAATACATTCGACATATTCTGCTTGTTAATTTCTAAGTCAATGATGTAGAACATAACATGCTGAAAACAGTTTGTCAATATAGCAAATTAAACGTTTCATATTTTGTGCCTAACAGAAGAAATCTGTAAATTCGGAAATCAAACTAAAATTTTAGTGATTTAAAACTAAAATACTCTTATTGAAATCTGATAATAATGGCACTTGAATTAAGACAAAACTGCGTCTCGGATAGCTTTTTTTAGCGTTTTCGAGAGCTTTATAATTTTAGATTTGTTCTACGAAGTTAAGAGTAAAAAATGAAATTCAGTAAAAATATTTAGAATAGAGAGAAATAAGTAAATTATAAGTTAGTCTTCTATAGCCATTTAATAATTTGCAAAAAATAGAATATGTGTCCTCAAGTAGACATCGAGCAGTACACATTACATTTGTAACACAACTATAACTTGATGCATTAAAAAAGTTCAACACAATCCCATTAAACTGCCTGTTGTTCGTCCCAAACCTCTCTATAAAATAGTCAATAACGCAATTGGTAATCCAATAAGCCGGTCAAGAGGGGAAAAAGCATCGAGCAGCCTCCGGTTCGTTATCCCAATCACCGGCGTCGTCGGAGTCACGCGACGTCGCGAGCGGTGACGCGAACTTCCCTATACTAGAGGCGACTGCCGAAAGTTCGCGCTCTCAATTTACACGAAGAGGTGAGCTGGTGCGCGCGCGCGCGACTAACGAGGTAATGCGCTCCCCGGTGCGCGAACGCTAACGAAAGCCACTCGGCCAGGACCTGAATTCGACAGCAAGAGGTGAAGGTATAGTATATACCTGCGGCTGGAAAGTTCTGGGGTGGATTGAAGGGTCACTGGTAGATCCTCGAGAACCTGTTTTTGCGATTGTGCATAGTGAAAGGACACTTGAAAAATTTAGTTATAACAGTTTATGTTGCAATTTTTAAAAAGTTTAAGCGTTTTAATAATTCTTTTTTTAATGAACATTCTGAAATTTTATAATTGAGTGAAGCAATCCCACTTAGCGAACACTCTGCAAGTCAAACTGAACTCCTGGAGAAAATTAATTTGAAAGTGGAATTAATAACTGACAACTGTTCGAGTACTTTGAAGTTCGAGTATACCCAATTTTCCAATTCTCGAGGTACATCAATAAAGCCGCGTAATGATTTCTCCGATACTCCTCAAGCTCTTACCGAATAATCCCTCTCAGACTAACAAATCACGAAGCAAATATAGTAAGCGTGCATTAAAGCCTGTATCAACGTTCCTTGTAAACTTTATTAATCAACCTGTTTCACACGTCTATAGTGCATAGACCGCTGGAGTATATGAGACAATCTACAAAAATTTACTGAGATTTTCTTAAAATAAAGTGCCCTAAATATACTATATTAAAACGTACTTGATGCCGTAGTTTTTTATGTGAACCTCATTATTAAAAAATGGTTTTTTAAAATTGCTACTTCAAACATAAATCATTCTGTCAGAGTCGCACATAAACTTTCAAATAGAGAATAAAACTGGAGATACGGAGTTTTTTTATTTGCTTTTTTAGAAAGCGGTCGTCGAAAAACATGAAATATCATGCAACTTCAGTCGTACAGATTTTCACTATTTGTTAACGTATCTCGTGTATTTTGATGTTAAATTTAAAACTAGTATAAATTTTAAAGGAATTTTTTACTTCTGAAAGAGCAAATAAAAGTTCGTTTTCTCTAGCTTTATTTGCTTTCTGAAACTTTATATACAATCTTTCTTCGCCGAATGATTTACGTTTTCTTTTTTTTATTTATACATTTTTTCCATACAAATGTACAATACTGATCATACACTCTATATATAAGTAGGTAAACTTCCTCAGAATATATTAAAACTTTAGCGAATTTCCTCATACGCAAACACAGCCGAGATCTAAGTAAGTCCACGACACCTGTGCAGTAGTTCCTCACATACACATATATATACTCAGGCGTGCAGTTGACGAACTCTTGCCGGGAACGACGTCTCGCTCGTCGCCGGCGGCAGCGACGGCGGCAACCTACCAACGTCAACTTTCGCGACGAGGTCATCTGGACGCCCCCGAGTTATATACCGTCGAGAATTCGCCTCTGCGCATTTCGCTTGGATTGACTTCGGTCTACTACTGAGAGGCGAAATTGAAAAGCTCACGAATACGCGCTGGAATAATCCTTGGAATGTTGTTGCTCGGAAGAAGAAGGACTGATTTTGAAGGGAATTGTTGTTTGTTCCTGTCGAGTGGATATAGAAGTAATACCTACATGGTGAACTATTTTCGGGACTTTAATTATTCTGAAAGAGATAGAAGAAGGTAAAGATTTATAAATAGGGAAGTAAAGAGATGTAGAAAACATGGTACAATATTAAAATAGTGATGTTATTTAAGCATTAAAATTTTTTAAATAAATTAGAAATACAATACGATAATTATTTTTAAGAAATTTATCGAAGATCTCAACCAAAGTTATTTTAATTAATAACAGATAAAAGGCACAATAATAAGTACAATGATTAGCCATGGAAGTTCTGGTCACTTTGGAAACGAATGAACGCAATTAAAAATTGAATTCTCTCAACAACTCATTATTATCCTCATTCAAACGTCATTATCGTTCCCTTGAATTACCCCAGCAACCGAAACAATAAAACCCTCACAAAGGCCTATCTCAGTTCCGCAAAATTTTCTCTCCTCCTCTCGCACTCCCGATCCTCTTTGCTCTCTGCAATCCAGCCACAAAAACCTCTCGACACAATACCTCTTCTCTCTCCGCGAGCACGTGCGACCGAGCGAAGAAACGCCTCAAAGGTGCACAACTCATCAGCGTTTAATCCCGAAAAGTCGCGGGAAAGTATAAAGCTCGACACGTCAGAGAAAAGTGAAAGAGAGAGAGAGAGAGAGAGAGAGAGAGAAATTTTACTCAGCTTCGTTAGTCAGTTGAACATAAGTAAACGTGATTGTTGTACGCAGTGTTGAGATGTTTCTGAATTGTTCTCGCGCGTGGTCGAATGTAAGTATATTGTATAAAAACAAATGTGCTCCGAGGGTGGTGGCACGACGTGTAATCGAGACGAGGGCTTGTTGTGTACACGAAGCATTTGTAGCTTTGTATACAATTTGTGGGTTTTATGTAGGTTAGAGAAGGAAAGTGTGCAGGAACTAAAGGGACTCTTTCGATTGCCCATGAGTAAAAATAGTTTTATAGCCAGTATATCGGAGAGGTAGATAGTACGTGGGTCAGTATAGCGGTTATTGTCAAAGTATGAGCCACGCGAGAACGATAATAGTTCGGGAGCTCGAATCATATAGGGAGTATATGGCTCGTAGATAATGGTACCTATACATCGGTGGTATGTTGCAGCTGTAAGAATTTTTTACGTTTATAATGGGCTTCGAAAATAATAGTAAAGTATCAAAGATTTCCTCGTTAATCTTGGTGAAAGGTTTAATTTTGTTTCAACAAAAAATAGATAATAAGAGAAAAACTTTTCTTTGATTTGAAAATTTGTTAATTTAGCTTATTGTTTAAAAATAGTATTGACACTAATTTATTTTTAATACTGAACTCATAAATTTTTCAAAACAATCATAATAATAGCTTCCCTATTGTTTGAAAAAATAGATATTACTATCTATCAGAAATTCGAGCTCAATTCAGCTACTATCGAAATTCTGACATGCGCTAATTATAATTAAAATTAAATTATATCTTCACTGCACTTATTTGGTATTGTAATGTAATTCCTTCCTTTATTATCGTTTAATTAAACTTTGATCGTTAAATATACATTTTCAAGTTTTCCTCCGTAAAGCCGAACATAATTAACTTATTTATGACGTGCAGTCACTGTAGATGACAAACAGCAGGATTACAAATTAAAGCAAAACTCTCACCCTTTGTTTGTAGCCGTCCACGTAGCGCAACCCAAAGTAGTCCGTTTCCAGAATGTTGAGCTGCTTGCACACATACTCCAGTATGTACTTTCCTTTGTGCTGAGGCTGAAATGCAAAATATACAAAACTATTACTTGGAGTTAAATTAACGTTAATCCTAACATGTTACAATCATAATTTCTACATGTCTACAATCATCTAAACTGTTCTCAGACCTCGAAAAATAAGTAAAAATTCTATGGTATTATTTCAAAAACACGAAACTAACAATTTTTAGTAGAGTTACAAATACATCCCATCATCTTATCGAAACACCCAACAAATATGAACCCTAAATTATATCCGAAGTTCTATACTATCAGTTTCTATATTTCTCTCTATTCGCCTATAAGACACTCTCTACTGCTCATCGACCTATTCGTCATCGTTAACCCAACCCTGTCGCAGCGAAAATTCTCACCCGGGCGTGCGCATTCACTGCGCCAAACTCGAACCTCTTTTCTCCTCCTCGCCTGGCGATCCAAACCGACTCGGAAGAAAGAAAACGCTGTCGCAGCGGTATACTATACTCGTATACTACTCTCGCAATGATTTAGCACCAGGTGACAAGTCTTATACGCTACACTCTCGCGATCGCCTAAAGCTCGAATCAGAACAACAAAGAGCGAGGAAAAGTTCGATGTTTTTCGTTCGATGTGTGGCGAACGAGCCTCGTATTATACGCTGTAAATCGAAAAGCGAGAGAGAGAGATAACCGACGATTTGTCATCGTGAGGAGAGAGAGAAAGAGAGAGAGAGCGTTATTGAATTGCGATATGTGGGCTGTTAATGGGTTTTAAGAGATGTTGGACGGCTCGTAATTAAAGTTCCCAGAGGTAGGGCGGAGGGAGACGAGCGCGAAGACGAGTGGGGGAATGTTTGATTTATGTCTGTGGTTTATTGGGTGATGGGGATGATATAATGATATATATTTTTTTTTTCAACGTGCGATATTTTACAAGAAGCGGGCGAGAAACTTAAATCGTCGTTAGTTTTTTTTAAGCGCTAGCAATCGTCTTATCAATCACAATGATTGATTGTAGTTGACCACGCGGACTTATTGAATTGAAATGTGTTTTTCAATTTCTTTAGACTTTGACTATATGGCATTCAGTCGTGAGTTAGACGATAATTAATTTTTTTTTAAATCAAACAGTCTAATTAAAACACGATTTACACCTAACTAATAAAGGTATGATAAAAATATTCAATTTCAAAGTTCAACCAACGAATAAATTTGTCAATGAGAAAAGAAAACAGAGTTGATACTTTCAGCTCCAACTTGAAACCTAAAACACCCAACGTCATCATTATACATCACGTCAAGCACTTTTCGAACCTCAAATAAAAATCAACGTCTCCAACCTAATAAAGCCAAAAGCGCAAACATCAACTCGACTGAACCTCATTGTACTACCGCTACTTCATTCCACTAATTCACAGTCTCCCTCCCCCCCTCCCCCCCCCTCTCGCTCACTCTCTCTCTCTCTTGTGCCTCACTACCCCTCAGGAGAGCATTCCTATCCCACGAGACAAGATCCGATATCGCGCGCGCCGCAAATCAGCCGGGAAAATGGCTGCGCGTGCGGGCGCGTCCAACTTTTGTCTCGCCCTTTTCGCCTCTCGTCTGATCTCGTGGGGATGGATTTTCGCCCGCGTAAATTCACGCTTTCCTTTGTTTCAATATTTTTATACGTCGCATTATTTTCGTCTGAATTTTTGTGAAGACATAGAGCTGTGAGTTTTGAGAAAGGTACGAGAGTTTAGGTTTACGAGGTTGTCGGCAAAGTCTGGTCTTTTAATGAATAAGACAGTCGAATAACTTATCCTAAAAAAAAAATCATGAAAGATTTTCTTAAAAATTGGTTACGATATTTGTAGAAACTTTTGATATTTTTCGACACTAAGGAATGACCCAGTAATGAAAATAATTAAAGTTTTATGTAATATCTTTCTCAAAATACTACAGAATACTTAAAGCCCACAAAAAAATTATAAAAGTTCTATTGCAAAATGATACGACTACATACGTGGAGTCTAAATATAATGAGTAAGCTTGAAAACGCTAGATGTATATGGCTGCAATATGAGAACGGATTCAAGAAGACCAACAGTGGTGTCTGCTTTCTCGATGTTGATAAACTACAAATGTTCTAATACAGTGTTTCCAATCTAAATCTCATATGGAAAAAAATTATTCCTTACAGCCAACAAGTAATTGGTAAACCTCCTCTATCTTGTAAGTATCCGTAAGATAAAACAGCTGTACAGTAATCAATAATTTGGTTATGCTGTAAGTTGTTTATCTCATTAATGCTAAACAGATGGGACATTTTTTATCAAATACGTCAGCGTTATTGTCGCCAGTGCTTAAGATATGAAAAAAAATTGTTCTCTTCGTTCCCACTCACTGTGTAATTAAACTGCAGTATTCTATAAAGTATTTCTAACACTTTCTCTTTTTCATGAATTTTCATGAAACAAATACAAAATTTTCGACATTTTACACATTATTTTAGACGCGAACAGCTTGAGCAATTTCAGCAAAAATTTCTCCGCCTGTCCGAATCCTCAAAAAAAAAGAGGTGCGGAAACCTTGCTCTGGCCTAATCCCTGCTCGAAAAGGATAACCGGAAAAGCTTCGGCTTGGCTGGCCTCCGTCCAAAGAATCGTCTCGCGCAGATGTAGAGCTTTACACGCTGAAAACTAGCGACGACGTTGCGCAGCGCTTTTCTCGCTCTCTATCTTTTACGATCAACGAATTCATGGATTTTATAGTGTTTTTCGGTCTGCAAATTGATTCGCAGAAACGTCCGTGCGAGCAATTTCGGCACCGAATGGCTTTTCTTCGTCGCCGAGGGCTTTATGGCTTTTTTCAAACTCGATTTAAATCGTCGACGGAATGAGATGAGAGATCGTACGAGGAAGGTTTCTTGGGGGTTCGCAACTCAGTTTAGGAAGAAATTACATTGGCAGAGATTCGTCGTTCAAAATATATAACGGAAAGAATAAAGTAGAAAAATAATAATACTGTGACAATAGGTATGATAGTAGTTTGTGACAGCTAGAGTATAAAAGAATTTTTTTACAGCGAATTGCACAAAAAGAATATTTACTGTTAAGCTCGAATTCTATTGTAGTATTGTAAGGTATTATTCTTTTTTTTCAATCGATATACACATAACTTTATTTCATTTATTTGATTATAAAAAAATGTGGTCAATAAAAATATATTTTGCGGAAAAAACTTTTAACAATATTTCAGGAAACAATTTCATTCAAAATAAACAATAATTGCAATCAAGAATTGTAACATTATTTTGTTTATTATTTCATCTCGAATTTCAGTATTCTACGAAACACATCACAAACAAAATTTATTCTCACGCAGCTATATTATTAGGGGGGATTTACCATTAAAAAACCAATCAGCCAAACGTAATTGAAATTTTAATGTAATTACTATGAGTTTCCTCCATGTTTCTACTCTTTGGTAAAAATCTTCTGTCAATAACAGCATTTGAATTATACATATTCACCCTCTTTGTTCTTTTAAAACGCAAAGGATTTCAACATCGCCTTTATCCAGTAACTCACTCCACAGCTTTTTCAAGCCCGCTCGACCCAATTGTACATGAACCTCTCTGTTGCACGCCCATGAGTATCTGCATATGCACGCACACGCAAGCACGGATATAAAGACCAACCAGTATATACCCGGATTAGCCGTACTGAACACTATTCAATCCCAAAACTCGAGCCCGAATTATTGCAAGCTCTCGTTATATTTCCATCGTCCTTCGATGACAGTAATGGTGTTTAGGTAAGGAACAAGCTGACCTGTGATGACGTCTGCCTTGACGTCATTAAGGACTTTTTTTTAGTAGAAGGCGAAGGGTTCTTTTTTAATAAAGGAGGGTGCTTTGATGCGAAGGAAAAGATGAGTATTAATTTAGAAGCGTATAATTATGGAGGGTTAAGTAGGTCAAAATGTTATTACGGTGGTCGCTGAATCATATTATTATATACAATGTGAATGTAAATTTGTAAAACCTTTTTCGATTAAATAAAAGTACAAGTGATTTATATATAGAGAATAATTTATTTTCAATGATAAGTTTTTAGAATTGAATTTTTTCCTATGGCCGTTTCAAGACATATTATATGTCACTATACGTGTTATATAATTGACAATTCAACTACACTTTATAAATACAATTATCTTATGTAGTTATGTGAAATTAAAAAATAATTCATATACTATTATAATGGTTACTAACAATCGTTGTAAATTAAAATTTAAATGGTCAAATTGCAAAACTCAATATATCTAACAGAGTTTACCTCGGATAACATTGTTTACTGATTCATCGGACCATTGGGAAATAAATTCGCTTACGTGTCACCGAACACATTAGGTTGAATCGGACGAATCTATCGTTGACCATCATATCATGCATGCGCCATGAAAACGTCCAAATTCTAATATATGCTTTTAATCCAATGAACATATATTATACACAATTTTGAAATAATACTTCATTCCTTTATGTGTCACTAACTTTTTGTCAAATGTGAATTAAAGAAAAACTAATTAATTTGTTACAATGAGCATTAAAGAACTTATCTTTTACTGTATTAATTTTTACATACATTGCCGAAGATGCCTGAAGAAAATTAACATTTCAAAACATTAATTCAAACTTCACAGTCGATTAGCCATCCCTGTACCGATAAATAATTCTCCAACTTCAAAGAAGAAAAACTAAAAAAAAATGCCTAAACTTTCATCCAACTACTGCTATCTCTCGAGAACTGCGCGCTCGGCCTGCACCTAAACACAAGGACGATCCGAGCGAGAAGAAAGAAAGAGAGAGAAGACCCGCGGGACGTAAATAAGAAAAAGACGTCGCGCGCAGGGGCTGCCTAGTGGTCCGGGCGAGCGTTTGACAAAGCGCCGTAGCAAGAGAGAGACAGAAAAAACTTCATTCGAAAGTTCCGACTTCTTTTCTCGTCCTCTCGCGCCGCTGGAATATTTACGCGGCTACGCGCGCTATAGCGCAGTCTTTTTCGCTCTACTTACTTTCCGCACGGGATGACTACTACTACTACTATTACTATATATTATATACACCACGCGCATCTCCGTCGAGCGGAACTCGAGGAAAAAAATGTTAATTTGAGCGGTGTGCACGCATCGTGCAGTAGGTAGACGTGTCGCCTATATACGGTTCCTTCGCGTTTTTTTTCCTTTCTTCTTTCCTTCGTTTTTTCTTTGCTGTCCGGAGTTCGGGATTTATGGAGTCATGGCAAGAGATGCTAATATACAGAAAGTGTGGCTGTTTTCAGAGGGATGGCGTGCGAAGTTTTATATATATGCTTGTACATACAGAGCGGGGGAAAAAGTTGCGGAAAGATCGAAACTTTAGAGGGGCAGGTATAACATGAGGGATGTTTGGTTTATAGAAAGAGTTTTAGTGAAGGAATCAAGTGATGATTGAAACTCATAGCCAATCTATGTCAACGAACCTCAAACAACATATATATATATATATGGGAACAACGAAAAATCAACATTGTACATTCCAAAGTATTTCTTCGAAACCGCATTTACCGCAGTATCGCAACCAGCTTCAAAATCACCAAGACCGAGTCGCAACTCGAAATCCTAACCATTACCGCCCACCTCCTCCTCCTCCTCCGTCTCCACCGACGCCATCAGGGTACACAATCGAACGCTTCGCGTACATTGCACGTACACCGCAAACCAAACGCCGTGTATACTTACGCATGCGTACATACACATACATATGTCCAGATATATACCTACACGTGGTTGTCTCACCGGGCACGATGCCCACCTTATGCAACGAGCCACGCACACGCGAGCGCGCGCGCGCACACCTTGACCGTGCCCCTCGCTCGCTGCACATATACGTCTGCAGACGTATACGTGTGTATAATGTACTCGCGCAGGATGTTACGTAATGGCGTCTAGCCAATCAAATACCTATACGAATTGCTCGTTATTTGGTGCTGGCTGTCAATTGGTAGTTGAAGGATGAGCTTGTATACTTGAATGACGGAGAGAAAGAGAGGTGGGTATTGATGAGTGTTCATCAGGTGATATTGGATGTAAATGTATATAATGCAATTTATTGGGGAAGTATTGTCGTTAAATATTAACGAAATTGTTGTAGTTTGCTTTGGTTTACAAATATTCGTATAATGATAGATTGAATTTTTATGCACCATTTGTTATATAAAAGTACAATTGTTTTAATAAACTTATAAGAGAATGTTTTATTAAAATCACTTTCTAGTTTCTAATACGTACAAAAATATTTATTGCAGTCGCTTTAATTGATTTCATTGTTCTATGTTTCTTAAGGTTACGGAAAAGCAATGTATCCAAAATTAAAACTTGAGTGGAAAATCGAGAGATACAGAAAGTCTCTATCAATCAATACAAAGTAATCAACGAGCACTACTATCTTATAGAAGATCAATATATGATTCATCAAAAATTTCATATTAATTATTTTAGAAAATTCCAAAAGTATTTGTCAAGTTAAAAGAATAGTAATTATAAAAATTTATTTTAATTTTATTGGAAAGTCAGTAACTAAAAGTAAAATATTCGAAGGCTGCGACATTACTAAATTTGCATCTTCTTGTTTATTTATCTATGATAATTTACTTCGAAAACAAATGAATACCTAATAATAGGAGTCCAATGTATACGAACTTTACGTAACTTCAGAAATTTGCTAATACATTAGAATAAATTTTAGTAAATTTATACGAGTGTACAAAATAAGAAGAGACAAGGAGGAAAATTACAATAATATATGATAACGATTAGTGGATTATCAAGCGTTAAAATATTTTCAACAATAATAAAAATTAATAATAAAACAGTTAATGCATTGTACCTATATTGGATCTACTGAGCTGTGAAGTTGCAATAGCGAATTCAATTTCTGCTCTGCTCTATATATAAACGTCTCTTAATATTGACGTAACAATGTAATTAAGATTTCATTTGATTTCTATTGACGTATATTCTTATTAATTTATTTAATTCTATGTTTGATCTAATTTAATTGTATTTTTTACACAATAAATTTTCACAAATCAATCATCGTAATATTTCTTTATTCAACAGAAAAATAGTATTTTTACAAGTATTTTTACTTCAACAATGGTGTGCTTCAAATAGCGTATGATTTAAAATAGTAAGTGTAGTTATAATTTATAATTAAAATAATTAGTATCACTATATGTGAAACTACTAGAAATTAAACGCATTTGATAAGATAAGCAAATTTATTGTTGCATGTCTTTTTTTTAACTTTTAACATCAGAATTTATACAAACTTAAAATAAAAAGTAGTGCGCAAATGTAGATTATATATTCTCCATCATTTGCTAATCAGCACTTTCATTGTGTAATTATTATGTCTACAAATAAGCTGCGCTAGCGAAATAGAAACTGACATTTCCTACAAGATTTCAAAGTGTTTACATGCATGTCGGTACATAAATGCAAGTCTGCAAGTACACATACGTGCTTACAACACGTTATTCATACCCACAGCAGAATTTCTACCAACTTTAAAGTCATCAACGAACACTTAAATATTATAATAATAAAAAATTTTATAATAAAAAATATTTTTAAAAAAATACAAATAAATATTGAAAATTCAATTTTTTTGTTAAACAACGACCTCTTTCCTTGTATAAATTTTTTTTTCCATTATACCAACATAAGCTTATTTAAGTAAAAAAGAATTATCTCAGAAACAACAAACTAAAATGATAAGAGAGAAAACCGAACGGAGCTGAGCTCGCAAACGATTATCAGTCCGTATAATACGCTTCAACGATTGCCGTGCAATCGATACCAACATAGGTAGGTATCTATCTCGGTCTTCTCTTTTCTTCCGCGCACGTTCTTTTTCTTTCTCACGGTATACTCGTACCTCATCCAGTCTGCAGCAACTTTTCTCTTCTTACATCTCGCGATACAGAAATATATATATTGCCCCAACAATGTAATAGCTATCGTTGCGGAAAATATGTTTGTAATACTCGTTAGTATGTTTTAATGCGTATTACAGTAATTATACATTAATGAGTGCATTAGCGAATTTCGCCTACTCAGCTAATGCAATTTTAAATACACATTATTTAATTTTACTGGTGCACATTCAAGAGTCATATTACTTTACCGAAAAGCGTTTTATATGAAAACAGATTTTACATCACGCGAAAAGTGTACCTGAAAGCTTTAATTATTCTATTGTATACAATTTAAGCTATTTGTTAAAATTAGAAAATCATTTAACAAAATAAAATGCAGACAATAAAAGACAACATCAACAAGTGACGTCATTATCTCACAAGTGTATACATATCCATAATTCAACGGAAGAATGAATATCTTAAACCCATTAAAAACTCTAGCGCCTGTTCAAGAGCCTCGAGGCTCCTCTCTCCTCCCTCTTATATCGATGTCATCAGCTGCTCTCTCTCACTCTCTCTCTCTCTATCTCTTCTCACAAAGCTGCAAAACACTCATCCGCGCACAAAGCGAGCGCACAGCCTCCCCCGAGCTAATACCCCACTCTATCGGTCTATACGGCTCTGTGAAAGCCTTCATACTCCTCTCATCTCATAAGCTAATATCGATTTTCACGGTCCGATGAAGATGGAAACTGATCGGCGAAATTGTTATATTCGCCAAAGTGACTGCATGATGCGTCTCATAAAGGCTGGGACACTTTGGTGCTGGTGTTGAAGATTTTCGTTCTATAGAGGATTTTTTATTGCAATAAGATGCTTATCTGAAGATAGAAATGGGGCGTTGCAGCAAGAAGTGAGCTTCTTTAATAATTTAGAAATACTGTTTATTTCAGTGATATAAAATTATTATTTGATGAAGATATAGTAGGATAAATAATAGAAAATGTGGCTTTTATATTAGTGATAATTCTTACGATAAAATTATAAACTTTCGTGTGCATCTATTGGAAATTTCATTTATCATTCTTTTAAAATCTGCTTAACCCATACTTTATAATAAATAATTTTTGATATTTTCTCTACAAGAATTAGATTTTTTGGGAACAATGACAGAATATCCTAATAATGAGACAGTTACATATCATACTTATGCACGTATTATCATTTTTAATATTTTCAAAAACTTGACCAAGACTTCATCAAGCCTTCTTACATTTCTTCCAAGATGAGGAAGTTAACTTTTTAATTGAATCTTCACGGGAATACGCCATTACAATAGATACACACAGGCCGCAGGCAAAAAGTTCAGCAACGTTTTTCAGACCTAAACAAGCCGGCGAAAGTTTAGCGCTGCGAACATCACGCACATTGCACACATACAACAGTTTTAAACATTTAGCGCGAAGAGAGTTATTATAATATACGTGCGAGCGCTCAAGTTCAACTTTGACCTTGTTCAAGTAAATAGACTCGGAATTTATTTTAGGCTTCTCTTTACGCGTGCACGCTTATTTATGAGGTAACACGGAATGAAAAGCACGACGAGATGCGTGTAAATTTACCTTACTTTATACGCTCAGCGTGTAAAAGTTATATGGAAGAAGTTCGTTAATTTCTGCGGAACGCATAAGTATGAGAAACAAGGAAAATCGATAAAACAATTGAATGTCAAATAGAGTGAAAGCAGAAGAGCTTTTCGAATAGCAAAAACTATATTTTCCTGTATTTATTGGCTTGTTGAATTTTTCTCTCGTCCTTGGATGCAACAAGCTTTATACATATTCATGCGTGTATATCCATTTCTTTACTAACCAGTTTTTGCTGGACAAATATACACAAAATAAATAGATTCAGCGCTAAAGTTAGAGAATATTTTGTTCGAAATTATTTTCAAATAAATTTGACTCCCACGCAAAAAATATAGAGTATTGAATGATATATTAAATGTATTTTCAATCTCCAACTTTTTCGGAAACGCGAATATTTGTTAGAAAAGAATGGACTATCTATAATTAATCATGCAAAGAATTTTTAAACTAATAGCAGTTAATGTTTATTTAATTATAAAAATTTCGATCTGCCTCCTCCTCATGGTGTATTATTAGATGTTTATAATGTCCGAGTTTTGTGAACGCAATCATGACATATATCGCATTACGTCATGCTAAAAGGTTCCTATATTTTCGTACATTTAATTGCAGAATGACGTGAACAACACTTGTGTAACCTACCAGTATAATTAACGAATTGTATATGATTTTTTTTTCCATTAATATATGTTGACACAATCAATAAGGCGTAACCCACGTATATTTATAATACCAATAAGCTTGCTATTATAGCTATTATTAACCTTCTTAATTTGCTTTATTGCTTTTAATTTGAATATATAATCATATAATATCTAAATTTAGCTCCAAACGGAAACGATCATTTCCATCTTAACATCCATACCAATTTCTATTTAGAGAACGAGGCACTAAAATTAAAGAAATAATCAACTTAATTGTATGCATAATGTATACCATGTCCGTCTATCAAGCTCATTCGTGTTAAGTAAAAGTTTACTCATCCAGGATACATTCATAGCTTAACAGCTCCATTCACTCGCGTCCTAGAAAAACGCTCTATTCACGATCCGTCAGCTGCATGAAACAACGCTTTGAGCATATCCCAAAAACCGCATCTCTCCTATATATCTAAAAATACTCCTTCTCGCGCGAACAACATCCATTTGCTCCATTCCAAGATCACCTACTCATACTCCAACTTACTTCTTCTTCCATCTCTCCTATACGTGTATATATACTCTCGCGCGAATTCCCCCCAACGAGGGAGAGATAAAAAAAAAGTCTATAACCAGTCGTCCTCTCCTCTTTCTCCTTCCAGAATCGCCGTATCATCGTCATCGATGAAGTAAGACTATACGCGACCTACATGCGTTTACGGAAGCATCAGCACACGAGTAGCGTATATATATATGTATAATCCATATATACACACATAAGATTAAATTTAGCAGCGAGAGCGGGACACGCGTGCGAATCATCGCGTCGAAACGTGACGACGCCGGAAAAATCCAGACCAGTATATAGCTGTGTATATACCAGAGTTTTGATATGTCTGAAGAGAAAGAGAGAGAATGCGTCAATTCACGGATGATGGATCGCTGCGGCGCGTCGTCGAGAGCCAATGGGAGTGATTATTCGTCTGTTCTTTGCTGCGGTAGCAATGATGACCCAGTTCGCCTTCTCCATGTGTGTGTCTTTGTGTATGTGTATGATTACGCGATGGGTATTTTTAATGCGCGCAAACGCGCGTTTGTTTGTGATGGTGTGGCTTTGAAATTAGACTATACTTTAACGATAGACATTGGGTAAGTTAATGGTTCTTTGATTAGATGCCCTCAAACATCGTCGTGATTATTTGTTTTTCTTTTTCTCAATGCCAGAGGTTCTTGAACAATACACCGTACGTGAAATACGAAGGTTTAACTTAACGAGGATAAGATGATGGGATCGATTTTTCCACGAGAATGAAAACAAAGGAAAAAAGTTGGAGCAATTTAACATTAACGGCCGTATACTCTACCGTAAAGCAATCTATCTCTTGAAATGCGAAAAAGTGTGTAAGAAAATCGATCAGAGTTACACTCGAGCCAAGCGCTACTGTTCGCTGTTCCACGCAGCACGTATAATATATATTTATATATATATATATATACCACCAACTCAAATAGACATACTGATCTCAAACTGGCTTCTTTTTTTTCCTATATAACTTTAACATTACTTGCACAAACCGAAGTTTCTAAAATTACCACTGCATTTCGACCTTCAAACTATGTAAGTCCTCATCGATTCCTCACACCACATATATATAAATATATATATGTGTACTTCGTCGTTTCGTCGTCCAACCCTGCGCGCACGGCATTTTACTTCCTCGACATTACATTACACACATACCAATAAATCACTATATAGCCTTTATACTTTGGCCTACAACTTATACCAATTGAACTAAGGAAAATCCTATTCGATCATTCAGCTTTCTACTTATAATATATAGCGATATATATAATATATATCCTTTGCGATCTCATCCTGCGCGCGCAACAAATAAAAAGATATATAAAGATTCGTAGTTGTCATCGTCGCGCATCACGCGGTGAGAGTCATCGCCTTTAATAGCGCCTATGTGTGTGTGTGTGTATACACACACACGTCGGTGTGTATAACAGACTAGTCCCAGGTGCGAGTGCGATCCGCCGAAAGGTCGATTTGCATGAAGCGCCACTGCGCTGACGAGGATAGTGCGTAGAATATATCGCATATACACGTCTGCATATACATATGTAGAGGTTGAGGTAGTTTTCGGCCTTAGAGGTACGGGTGTGGTCAGACATATATAGCATATGTATAGCGAGAGGATTGCTTGAGGTATTGTTGTTCTTTTATTGGTCGATTGATGAACAAGCGGTGATGCAATAAAGAGTCATAGTTTGATTCTTATCAGTGAATATATGATGTGCAATGCTGTGTAAAAAAATGTAACAGGCTCAATTGAAGGCTATGTTTAATAAATATAGATTAAACTATTAGAGGTATAGTTGAATCTTGTATATAGTTGAACAGAGCGAGTACCAGCCTCGTTCATAAAGCGAACGAGATTGCATTCGAATAAAATATTCATACAGCTCGAGAAATCTAATAATACTTATTTATTTCCAACGATATAACTGCGAGAATAAAACGTCGAATGGACATAAGTGGCCTGTCGTCGAATCTACTTATAGTAAAAAACATTGCCATTCAATATATAGATTATGCATGGTGAGACTGCTCGTCATTATTTTATATATACAAAGTAACATACGACTCAAATTCCTTGCCACTTATATACATTTGGTCATAAGAATAATTGAACAACAAAAAATTAAAATTTCTCGCGGTATAGCAACACTCGGTATTGCTTCCACAGAAGCGCGAACCGTAATAAAACAAAACCGGAACAAATAAGAACCAAGCCGCCGCACCGCTACATCAGTCGTGTATCGATTACCAAAGAAATCCATATCCACAGGTCTTCACTTATCGTCATCACCTACGCGAACCTCGTTCACTCTATTCTTGTCATTTTCCCCCTATAGCTGCTGGTATATGGGCAAATCCACAAAACTTTTAATAATAGAAAAAAAGGGAAAAGAAATTTTTTTAAGAGCACACTCATGAGCTTTGGTGAATACCTTTAGTTGCCATTCAAGTTGACCATTTCATATGTGTTACTTATTTTTAGGAAGAGACATAAAAGTTAAGGCAAAATGCAGCTACTTGTATAGTACGTTTTCATCGTATTAGAAATCATACATACTTAAACATATACTTAAGCAATTTACTCCTGAGATTCGCATAGAATTTTACTGCGCCTTTTTCTCTAGAATTATATTCATTATAAGCCCTTCAGATTACACTTTATACATCGCAAAAATATCAAATATTTTTCGTGTGCTATCATAAAAACCGAATTTAGACAATTGATTACGATTTCAACAGTCATTTTCTAGTGGTTGCTGCATGTAGAATATTGATAACACACTTATCGGGGTTCGTGTTCAGTGTTCCATTTTGAACCAAAATAAAGTATATTAAGTCAATTTTTCATAGACAAAGGGGCGCATAAGTTAATACTGTAAGATTGTTGATAAATGAAAAATGATAAAAATGTAATACGGGAATTTGTAGCTCCGAAACTTTTCAACTATCATAGACACATGAACAAAGTCAAAGGCACAATTACATTCTATGAAGAAGTACCTAAAATACTGACGAGCATAACAAAATAAGAAGGGGCGTCATAGAAAAATCATTAAGAATTAAAAATTTTCGAACAATTTTTAGAAATTTACAATTTTCAATTTTTTTCTGCGGGTTCATTAAATACATTTCTGTGAATCTAATTGAACAAAAAAATTAGTTATTATCTATAGAAACCTAAAAAAAAATACTGTAGATACATGATATCGTTACTTTTAGTATAAGCAGGTAATGTGTTGCAATACGTTGAATGTTAAAAGATTTGTGGATTTGTCCATATAACAATTCAAAGTAAGATGTACATACACCAGTCACTCGTTTGATGGTGTTTGATGAATGAACAATAGAAAGCTTAGGGCACAATACTCTATGTATCATAGTCTCTCTCTAGTCCACTCCCTCTATGCTTGTAATATGTAAAGCTCTGAGTAGTACCCAAACAGGGAAGAGTCGATCGCGCGTGCACCCAACACGTAAATTATTGACGTGCTATACACGATGCAAAGTCGCTGCTCTGCTGTCTTGCTACACTCGTGTGCCATGTGCATCGAGGCCCAAGAGAGAGAGGGAGAGAGAGGGAGAGGCTTAGAGTAGACTTAGAAGCAAAGGCGAGAGTATACCCTGTATGCGCAGCTGTGTCTCGTTGACCCTGCACTACTGACTCAGATAGGAAAAAGGCAAGCTTGAGTTGCCTTCTTTTGATGCTGTTGTCGTGAAAGGAAAATTTTTTGTTTGATGTGTATGTATAGAATGCCGAGCGATTCGTTATGGTATTGGTTTTGATGCGAAAACTATCGTGTGCTTGATGTTCTATTTGGTAATTACAGTAATGGAATTTGTGATTTTGTATAAGATGATTGGAGTGCTTGGAATAAGGAAAGATTTGTACTGAAACCTTAACAAAGTCTAAATTTTTTGTTGACAAATGTTACGATGAATAATTGAGTATTTTTTGTTTAATAACAAAGGGTTTATCTAAAAATATTTGCCTTACTTAGGAAAAGAAGTCAAGGAGACTTTGGAAAATTGAAAATAAAAAAAAAGTTTTTTTACTTTTCAACTATTGATTTATACTTATTCTACGGCGCGTTCTTATATCCCTTATGACAAATTATTAACGAGAAATAACAAAATAAAATAACTAGTGCTTCAATGAAAATACTTTTTTCGCATCAATTATTTCAAATGTAAAATAAAATTATGCTACGATTACAGGTAAAGATACGGATCCCGTTTAATCTCGGAAAATAAATTATTAATTAGATTAGATTAATAAAGTCATAATTAAGATGTGCGATTAAGATAAACCAATTCATTTTAATAACCTGTTTACTGTCATCATCCGTTAATTATCTGAGTATTAAAATATGATTCATAATAAATAACTATATTCGCTTATTGTTTAATCATTAACTATTATTTCCTATATGTTATATAAATAAAACAATGTATCTATAATATTATTTATGTTATGAAATATCTCTTTATTTTATTATTAATAACGAACCATTTCTTTCTTTTGCATACTCTTTCCCTCAATAGTCGTTAAGCATGAGTAAGGATTCTATTGATCTTTCCGAGGCGCATGGTAAATAACACAAATAACTTTATTTCATTGTTCACGCAGAAAGTGACGTTCTACAAATACCACATCTCTCACATACATTTTCTCGATATTCATTTCTCTGATAATTGTCGTGTTCCCAAAAGCCATCCTTTATCCTTGCATCTCCTAGTTCCAACCATCAATCCTATATATACACACATAACCCGCGGTAAACATCGTCTGCCAAGGAATAATTGCCAGCAGTTTGTCGAAAGACTTGAGCGCGCTTATCGCTCGCTTTCCGGTATATACCTATATATACGATCGTCGCTGAGTTCTCGGGGTCAATGGTGACGAATGCCGACGATTAAGTCTCTGCGTCTCGGGATCCTTTTCGAGAGAAATGACGGTGTATATATATATATTTATAAATGTCTATACATGAGTGCGTTTCGGGAGCGCGAAAGCCGATTGCGTAAGAGTGAGAGAGAATTGCAAGTCTGCAGGTCACTAGAGCTAAGACTTTTTTCGAGGACGCATGTGGGTGGATGGCCGAGTAATAATGTGTATACTCCACTTAAGCTACACTGAGAGAAGAATTTGCTTATGGTTAATAAGAAGATACATTAAAAATATACAGAAAAATTTATTTACATTTACTCTTTGGGAACTCTTATTAACTAAATTATTAACTATTAATATACGCATCATTAATAGTAATATTTTGGAATTTCAGTAAAATGTGAATGTTTTCACATTATAATTTCCTTATTTCCTCAAAATCAACTATTTTAGTATATTAACTGTTACTAAATATATTAACTATAAATAAATCCTTCTCTCAGTGTACGGGAGTTTATAAGCGAAGGAATGAATTGTTTTATAACAATGTATTGATAAAAATGTAGGATAAGTATATAAGTACTCTCAGGAGAAGTACAAAAATTCTATCAATATAAGTATTCTACATATCAATCTGCTAGATCCTCGTAACGAGTATTCAATTTATTTTATACGTCATCAAGCGAATCTAAACTAATTGCTCACGTCTCCCTACACAACCATACCCATACACGAAACGTGGAGAAAGAATATTCTAAAATCCGGAAAACAGTAGAGCTAGCATGCATTCAATCAAAAACAGAACACACTTGAGAGATGAGGGTACCATTAACTCGTGTCCTCGTTAAACTCTCGTACAATCGATCCCAAAGCTGGATAAAAAGATGCGGGATGAGCGCGAAATCAACGAGAGAGAAAAAAACGAAGCCGCATTCAATCCCCGCGTTCTCTCTGTTGTATATTACACATAGCACACGACCATTTCTCTCATCTTTGCTGGAGATAAATCTTTGAGATTCCGAGGCCCCGCGAAAGAGGAAGAGAGAGAGAGGGAGAGATTAAATTGTATTATGCAACCTATCCCTCTCTTACCTCTTTCTTCGCTGCTTTAATTGAAGACGCGCTCAGTCGTGTCGAAGGCTTAATTGGCTCAAATGGAGCCTTTTTCTTCGCTTGCTTCGAGCTTGCGGCCTGGAGGATCAATTATGCGAGAGGAAGAGAGAGAGAGAGAGCAGTGATTGCAAGATCCACTCCTTTTCGACATACAATTTTAATGACTCGATGGTGAGTACAGATGGGTTCTTTAAGTATAGAAATGAATACAGAAGCTGGCGATGAATGCCGAGTGAGGAGGTAAGAGAGATTTTTCATTGCATTTTTCACGGAAACCACGATGTATATAAGAGATAAAAGGAAGATTTTTCAGGGGTTTTTGAGAGAAGATGAAAACTGTTTTCGTAGCATTTCGAAAGTGGATGAAACTTTAAAAGAATTTTCGAAAGTTTAGGAAAAGTGTTTTTTAGATATAGTATATACAAATAAATACCAATACAAACAACCTATTTGATCAAATAAAAATTCGTTTTATCTCGAATTCTACATATAAAATTTACAGCTATAATATTTAATGTCAAAAAGTCAAATAAAACATTAATAATGTCATCTTCGTGTCCCTCATCGCATGTCCGCTACTTCCTCCTACCACACCCTCCATTCACGAACCCGTAACATAACTCTTAATAACCCATCAAAATGCTTTCAAACCCCATTACACCTCATCGTCATTTCTTTCAGAAATCCCAGAGATCACACGCTCACGCGGCTCAATGATGTCGTTTCCTACCAGAAACGTCGTTAGAGGCGCGAGAAATTTACAGTATAGTTTTTTTTGTCACAACTGTACTTGTATACAGGGCGCGGCAACTTTGTCCTCGCTGTCGTCGATATAGCCGCCAATCGTGCGTAAATAATTGGCCTGAGAGGAAGACGATACTGTGAAGAGGGAGAGATAGAGAGAGAGAGAAGAGAGCAAATTACACCGTGCACGGTAGAGGCAAAAGAGCAAATGATCGGGAGGCGATTCGTCGTTTTTATTACACGGTCGACGGTTAACTTTGCATAATTAGCGTTTCGGTGCTTTGTTGCGACTGCTTGTTAGAAGTTCAAAAGTTGATAAATTTTCATAGTCTTTGATCATCCTGTAAATCGATTTTCTTTTATAATTTTAATTTAAATGAAGAAAAGTTTAATAAAAAGTATAATCTGCGAAGTATGTAAATATTTCTTACATCTGTAGAAAATATACGCGATTGTTCTCATTGACTCCGTATTTCTATATCGAAAATTTCAATAAAGCTAAGTGAATACCATCAATCTTCATACTGTCTAGTTAATATTTATTATTTCGTTCAACCTCCCATTAGTAACCAGAAATAGACTACTATAGTTAATTTGACTACGCTCCATATTTTGAATAAAAATACAACTATCGGAACGACGAAAAGAAATAGACTGCATTTCACTCGTTTCAAGTATATGTAAATTTTTTCATCTTAATATGTTCATTCTAATCATGATTAACAAAGTACCACCCATTTTAGTAAAACTAATCGAAATAATCTTACATCCCTATTCTATAATACACTTTACGCAGCTGTATATCAAAACGAATCATAAAGAAAAATAATTGAATAAAGCAACCGCATTGCCCCCAATTCTCTTCATTTCCCTCCTTCCCCACCCAACACATCCTCTCGTCAACAACAAGACAGCATCGCACTGCCACTTTTCACCGGTCACTCACTAAAACGTTCTCCCCCGCCAACCAAACAACCACGCACGCCTGTTACGTATATTCACCGGCTGGTCATTTACGCGTACTTACACGCGCAACTAAACACTCACGCAAGACACGCATATACCGAAGAGAAACTGCAGTGTCAGCCGCAGCGCGAGGGTGTCATTAACGCGCGGGTGTTCCGATCCCACGGTGCGCGCGCGCGTCGCCCTAATGTCCCGTCGCATTAACATACAAAGAAGTTTGCGCAGTGGCACTGCGCGCGCAAAGCGACGCGCCGAATTATTCATGGGCGTTGCGGTGGTGTGAGGGAGGTGGTGAGTTTTCGATTGGGTGTGTCTGTGCGTGTGACGAAAGCGAGGTTCTGCGTGTATGTATGCAGAGGTGAACGGCTGCAAATTTCGAGCTCGTTATAAAGTGCAGATCTCTTGTAGTAGACGATTGTTTTCTTTTTTTTTTTTTTTTTTTTTTGAGGTGAGTACGAGGGAAAAAGTTTCAAGTTGGGAAAAGACATGGCTGATTGGAAGAGAGAATTTAAATGAGTAAGGCGAAGAGATCGTTAGGGATGAATGATTATTAAAGTGAAAGATCATTATATGTAATAATTTTAAAATTTTTCTTTTAACTAAAATATACTAGAATGTCTGAATATTAATGTCATACAATTCATATTTAAATTAAACTCTTATACTGTGCAATCCTTCAAAAAATTAGTTCTTAAACGAAATTTACTTATACTATACACAATAAAACCTCAAAATAGTTCATATTAATGAACCGACGAATCAAAACAAATCTCATTCTATAATATGACATCATGCTTAAAATTCCGCAACTCCGCATCACCATGCAGCCGTTAATCACTAAAATCCAACCTCCACCTCAACAGTTCTTATAACCCCGGAACAAATCAATTCCGCTTTTAATAAACTCGCAAGTAGCAAATCGAATCTTTCTCGTGCTCACTCTCTATCTCTCTCTCGAAGCGCGCAAGAAACCGGGACGAAATTTACGCCGTTCTACGCGCCGCTTGCGCGCGATTTTTCGCTGCGATGGCCAAAAAAGCGCGAGCGACTCGCGCCCTAGCGACGAGTGCCAGAGCGAACGGCACGATCTGCCCCTCCCCTTCATACGCAGTACATAAACCAGCGGGATACACTCGTTTTTGCACCCACGCGAACGCATCCGTATGGCTGTATGTATGTGTGTGTGTGTGTGTGTGTATGTGTGTGTATGCTCAACGGTGCGGCGAAAATTTACGAGCACGAGGCAAGAGTTGCGCCTGAATTTTCGACGAAAGATATCTTTGTAGCGTTGACGTTTTTGTCTCGCAATGTTTTGAAATTTTTGAGAGGTTGTTAAGAGGATTCTGCAGTGTTCTCTGATTCTAATATATTTTTGGCTTTCAAATCGTGAGTTATAAATACAAAGAATGAGAAAGATCTTATTTTTACTTTGCGCACGTATCTACAATTGACCAAAATTTTTTCATTATATTTTTTGCAATGTATGAATAATAAGAAAAAAGCATACCCATCGATTAATTAACAAATTGGTAAAACAAAAGGTTGCAATAAAATTCATTATACCCTTAGTAAAAATGAAAAAGCAACCATTGAGAGTTTGACGATAATAATTAAAATGATTGAAAAAAAAATCTTTTCAATTTGTTACTTCGATACGAATCATAATTGCACCGCCGCGGCAACGTCGAATAAATGAAAAGAGTTTGAAGTGTAAAAAAAATAACGATCGACCTACAAACGACTCCCATAATCCTCAATAACGAATCTCAAAAAAAGCAATTCATCACATCGCTATCGGCTCCTCCGGCGGACTCGAGAATTTCTCCCTCTCATCGCTTCACGATGTATATATATCAACGAAAATCGCCGGAACGATCCACCGCAGTAACTTCGCGAAAAGCCTCTTCTCTCCCGCCCAATAAACCCACGAGACGACGCGAGAATCTTTCTCTCTCCCTCACTCATCTATTCAGTAACGTTGACGTTGACTAATCGCGTAAGTATAGCGTCTCTCAAAAAAATCAGTCTTGATAGAGAATTTTCCTGAAAAATCTTATATCCGATGGTTACGTGGGCGTGGACGAGCCGTTCTGTACGTTGTGTATGGATAGTGAGGTATGGAAGGGTCGTTTCGTGAGATTGCCGACGCCGACGTCGACGCCACATGAAAACATACTCCTTGCCCTAGTTTTTCGCGTGCGTTGCCCCCTACTGTTTAGCTATGCATTCGCTTATCCGCTCGCTGCCGCACCACCACCGCGCTCGCGGAAAGCTTTGGCTTCGCCCAATATTTTTGCACGCGCTGTGAGTTGTTGTTGTTGTTGTTATTGTCGTTTCGCTTCAATCGAATAGATTTTGAATTTCATTCCTTTGTGAAAAGTATACAGTTGTATTCATTTGGCATAGAGGTATATATGCAATTTTTTGCTCCGAAAAGTAAATTTTAATTTAAATCTATATGGGTTCTTAAAAATTATAAATATATGTATATGTAAACAGGTTACATTCAATAAATCTCAAGAGATTTAATCGTTCTTTTTCAAAGGTCGAAAACGCATGACAGTGTGCTTTTTCAGAAAACCACGGAAAATGTATATGAAAACTGTTGATTTTGCATCGATACGCCATTTTTAAAATGGAATAATCAATATGAAAAAATCACCGAAACACAATTTAACCATAAAAACTAACTTTTAGTAAAGCCGTTACAACCATATACCCTACAATTCTGGAATTTAAACAAAAATATTACGGAGATAAACGAAAGATGAATAAAATACTCTCTAAAGATGAATTAGTGAAAATTGCTCCACCATTTCAATTAGTGAAAAAAACTACTAATTTATTAGTGCATATTTACTAATAAATTAGTAGTTTTATCCACTAATTGAAATGATGGAGCAATTTTCACTAATTCAACTTTAGAGAGATACATGTTCGCTATACGATTCTTCGCTTGGCGCATTATCATCGACAGATAAGCAAAATTGAGAGGATATACGCGTGAACGGCATCCATCTTCACTCACTCCCTCCCTTAAACGATTGAATCCGTCGAGACTCGGGATCAATCTCGCGCGCTGCAGCCGTCGCCGCACGCTTTTTCGACAGAGCGCGCGTGCGGAAAAAAGTGACACGACTCCCGTTCTTTGCAGCTGAGACTTTTATACAAATTTTTTTTTTCGTATTGGAATGCGACGAAGATTGATCTCAAAGGTATAGGCGAAATTTTGTTCTATATGATATAAATCCTTTATTTTCGTAATTTTAACATTAAAATTAAAATTTACTTATTGTTAGTATAACAATCATGAAACAAATTTCAATAAAATTAAACTTTTCCAATTAACGATTCTTTTAATATTGCACACAGAGTGCACTTTGAAAAATTTTCAAATAATTGTGCAAACCAAAACGTCCTTCCCTTACAATTCTCCATTGTTTCTTCAATTCTCAACTCGCAGCCACAGCCTCGTCATTACAAACTTAAGTACAGCTCTCATGTACCTCAACGCAGTCGCGCCGCACGGAAAAACGAAGTCGATTTTGATCCGCAGTTGAGAATGTAGCCGGGCGCATAGAGAGTGTGGAGAGCGAATTCACGACGTCGCCGGCGCGACAAGTGTGTGCAGCAGTATATATAGCAGCAGCGCTATATAGTCGCTCTCGCTTTGAGGCAAGAAGCCACTTGTGCCACATACGGAAACGTTTTTCCGGAGAGCGAATAATCTTTTTGCAAAAAAGCAGTGCTCGCGCGCTACGAGAGATTGACCGCCTTTGTAGAACGTCTGATGAGTGGTTAGAAGTGATTCGGAGCTTGGTTATGTATATGTATATGTGCAAATCTCACAAACGCTGATGGAATGATTTAGAACTAAACTAGAGCTCTTTTTAATCATTTTTAAATAATTGATTACTGGTCCCAAAAAATGATTCTCTTCGATGGACTTTGTTCAATAACAGATATCTTTTCTAGACATCCTAACCAACAAGCAAAACCTAATTTGAAGGTGTCGTCGAAAAAAAAATTTGAGGTTCATTTTTCGAAGTTTTTCGCAGCGTTTGTGATATTTGCACATATATGTAGTACGAATAGGCGGAGGTGATTTACGAAAGTTTTGTAGTTGAACGGAAAAAAATAGCGATATCCACGCCGATTCTTCGTTTTTGCGCTTTACATTAGCGCAGGTGTAAAAAAAGGGGGGGGGGGGCGGAAGCGAGGGGCAAAAGCGGTGTAGTCGCCGTGTTGCTTGGCAAACGTCTACACTTGACACGGATTAGTTTTTGCGATGCAGAAGAAACGGTGATGTGTGCTGTCGTGGTATTTCGATGAAAAACTAGAATCTTTTTACTGGAAGTAGTCTGTAACGTATAATTGATGCGGTATATTATTAGGTGATTTGAATCAAGAATATCATTTTTTGATGAGCGTTAGATATAGAAAATTTTTTTAAATAACACGCGAGAATTAATTGAATGTCGTTCAAATGTGCGTGATGTATCTTTTTACAATCTTTAGGAAAATATTCACTTTGGCTTTTTAACCATAATATTTATGTTAAGAAAGTAAAATATCATGATTCACACGAATGATTTCAGCGTGTAAAAAAGTCCATATAGAATTAGAAATAATAGTAATAGTACTATATTATTAGAAAACGAATAGTGATGAAAATTAATTTAAATTAAAATAAACTCATGATACCGGAAAGTGGATTCTTAGAACTAAAATAGAAAGTGTAGTTAAGATATTACACACAGTTTTTTTAATAACTATTAAAATTATACGATAATTGGTTAATAACCAAATGTCTAAGACGACGGAAAAAGGGGAAAGTAGCGTCAATCATCTTCAATCAAGTAAACATTTCTTATTTCAAATAACTTGATTACCAACTTTTATTTTAATACTGCTCCTACAAGGAAAGTAAGTAGAGTAGTTCTGAACTGTTATAATTACAACATAATTATACTATATCGACGGCGTAAACGTAGATTAATTTTAAACAACTTTATAGAAACTTGCATAAAAACGTGTTTCCCAAAATAAGAAATGTAATTAAATAGAGTGATAATAAAAAGATCGAGTTTCCGTATATGTTAAATAGAGAAAAGCAAAGATTAAGTGAACAGCTCCACATAGTATTTACAAAAAACTAAAAATAATGAACGAATATAACTGGTTAAAAAGAACTCTCCACTCGGTACAACCTCAGGGTAACATGTAACTTTCCAACGATAATTTTATCACCGACATTAAAATATATCAACCGATACATCCAAGGCAAATCCTATCCCACTCCTTTACTAACACTTTATATACAATCCCCTTCGACATTTGAATATCAAACTAATCGTATGGGTCGCATCACTGTGCGCGAGATTTCAGCACATTACGTGGGTCAAGGGAACACCGAAAAATCTCTGAATCTCAGACACACCCACGTGTGTCTCGCGCATCCGCGCATTAATCGCTCGCCCGCTCTCTCACTGTATAGGCCTCCTCTCGCATTAATATTCAACGGTGTCGGCAGCGCGTTTGCATATTATGCATGAGCTTCCGAGAGAGAATTTTTTTCCCCGAGACTCGAGCTTTCACCCCCTGTCCTTCTGCACGGCCACGCGCAGAAGATAAGAACCGCAGACGTAACGAGCATTCGTAATAACGCTCGCAGCTCTCATAGCGTTATTTTTTTGTACCTCTCTCTCTCTCTCTCTCTCTCTCTCTCTCTACCCCCCAGATCTCCAACGGTGACGGCCAGGATGCGTTATTGGGGCGCGTTCGGTGTGTTTGCTCGGAGAATATTGCGCACGCGCGCGCGAGATGGAATTGGAGAGGCGAAATGCACGCGCGGTATGCTTTGTTTGACTGGAATGGCCTGGAAAAACGCGGAAACTGCTGGGGATATGTGGTAGATAGATAGAAAAGAGTAATTCTTTTTTTCTTCTTTATTTGAACAGCAATAGCCGGCGGAAATTTTGAAAATATTGGCTTGTTGTGTCTTTCTGGATTATTCTTTTCGATTGTATGTATGGAAAGCCGCATTGGTTTGTTATAAAGAGTTTTTTTGTGGAATGAATGGTTAAGGAATAAGATAACATTGAATTTTATTTTTATATTTTGAAATAAATTTTTAGCCCTATTTCGTTACATTATTATTATCTATAAGCTTTTTAGAAAGATTTCCTTAATCGTACGTTAATTACGCTCAATAAATAACATTTTTTATCTTTTATTGAGGCTGTTGTTAGAAAAACATGAGAAAATTCCTTTGTGTATCTTACAGAGTTTTGTATATCTCAACAAGAATCTAAAATGACTTTCATTTCGTCATTTTGTATCAACTGTACGAGGGTATCAAAGGGATCGATAAAATTCGAGACAATGTAAACAACGTCTATAAATGGCCCTACGATAAAAGAGGGAAGTAAAATTGGTTAATCCCCGCCTTGTTTTCTCCCAGTAAAAGGTTTTTCTTTGGAAAAGTACCTATTTAGACAGGCAAATGTTACGTTAAGAGCGACGAAACGTTTATTTTTTGTTTGTAAACTTACGTCTTAAAGATTTCATTGAGTATTTATCAAAGCCAGACATGATAACCTACCTGTAACAAAAAAAATAAATGGTATTAAAAAGATGATTATACTGTAAATCTAATTTTACACTATAAAATATACAGTTTTTGTTTGTTAAATAACACATATTTTAGAAACGTTGGCAAACATTCCATAATATACAATATTTCTAATGATGATCATTCAATTTTCCATTATTAATTCCGTAAGCTCCTCTCATTCTACAAAACTGAGCAAACCTTAAACATCCAACTATTTTCCAGTCAATCATATACCAAATAATTATCCAACATGACACTCCATACACTTGCTCCGCCCCGAAAACGTTCAATAATATACCGAATTCCAGTCACCGAAATCAGTAGCGAGAAACGCGATAATCGAGCACAACTCGTGCGATGCTTGTATTTATTCTTTTTTTTTCCGCGCGCGCACGCAACCGCACTCGACGCGCCGTTCGGAACACGGGTTTCTGCATATAACGGTGTGCGCTAAGCAAGTGGAGCAGCGGAATTCCTGGCGTTGCTCTGCGGTTGCGAACACGTTAACGCGCTACAAAAAAAAAAAATACGTGAAGCTTCGCGCGAAGGTATAATATAGTTTTCAGCGCCGTTTAATAACGTTACGAAGCTTTTTTTCCGTCAGTCTGAATGTGCGTGGTACGTATAGTTTGTACAGTTTGTCGAATGAAGTGGAGCGGAATCGCGTTGTTGGTTGCGGTGTACATATACTGTGGGAATATAGGTTTATCTGAAAAGTTGGATTGATGTGTCGTTGAGGGAATAAAAATAGAAATATGCGTGGAAAAGCGGAGATTGAATAGAATTGTTTAGTCGTATAATACATTGATTACAATATACGTTTCTCAGAATAATGTTCTTTGATAATAAATTGAATTGTGGATTGTAACTATAAATTTAAAACCACGAGTTGAAAAATCATTTGCTTTGTATTCCAATAATAATGAATCGTTCTGAAAATTTCGAATAATGACCACCCGTACACGGAAAATTTATTTTTAAGAAATACGAAGCAAAATAATTAAAATTATTGCCCGGATTTACATATTCGCTACTATAATGAGTATCTGTTACAAACATATTACATACACACTGTCACCATATCTCACACCGCATAACGATTCAATTATCGCACTCAATGACCTGTATACCACCTCCGCTAAACTACCACCATCAACTAACCCCTACCTATTACCAACCAAACTACATACCACTCGCTCCAACCCTACCCGCTATTTCCATATTTACTCGCATTCAATCACCAACACGCTAATACCGTCAAAAAAAAAATCACGATCCGACACCTGACTTTATTAAATTAGAACCTTCTTAACATATTCTTCTTATACATATTCGAGGCAACCAGCCAAGCAACCTGCACAGGCATCCGAATCACATCAACGCCAAGACCGTGAATTTCAGCTCACATGCGAGAGAGAATAAACCGTCGCGTGTATGCAGCAGCAGCAGCGCCACATGGATAATTCGATCGGTCGGCTCGACCTGTCGAGAGATATATAATAGGCGCACGAACCGTGAGCCCCGTTATCACAGCCCACGCCCACGCTTACACCGCTCCATTAGTCGATTGTGATCGGCGTGCGAGTGGACGAGCAATCGGACCCTATATAGGTATACAAGAGGCTGAGTGGATATTATGAGAAAAGATGGATCTTGGATCGGCGTTTGGGTAGACTGATTTTGAGTTGGTTGGAGTGGAAGCGGTTGTTATAGATTTTAAGAAGCTTAAGTGTTTGCTTGGTTCAGTGAAAATGGTATACGTGATAATATAGGGTAAATGTGGGTATTACCGCGGTTTTTTGTGGGAGTCAACTTTAACCCTCAATATTAATTAGAAATATAAGAATATGAGTTAATTTTTTTTATTATTCGGAAGTATAAGTATTAATAAGCTTAAAAAAAATTCCCGATGCTAATAACGTTTTAACTTTAATTATAATAATTCGGTGAAAAAAAATTTATTTGCTGACATTACTGCGATCGCGGGGGTATTACCACGGTGATGCTACTGTGGAAATTTCAATTACTGCGGGGGTACTACTGTGGAATTTCACCTAAAGCTCGCTATATTATTTATTAGTTTTCATCAGAAAAAAATAACATATATGTATATTATTACTTAATATTTCAATTAAACGACAGTAGTTATAGCAAACGTTCTTATAAATGTTGTAGATTTGTTGATTTCACTATTTGAGGTTACGTTGACCACAGCCGCAGTAATTCCAGCGCACGTTTCTGTATACAAATGATGGTATTACTGCGGACGACTGTCAATAATGTAGTGTATCCACGAAAATCGCGCTTTATTCCCTTTTTAATACAATTTTTTACGATTATTACTATTTATTATGTTCAAATAAATATTAAATGTCAAATTAAACTATGTAAAATGAAATTGTAAAGGGTTTTTTGTAGATCCGCAGTAATTGCAGCGACCGCAGGAATACCCACATTTAGCCTAGTGCATATTATGAGGATTTTCTGCTGCCGACTATGAAGTCCTGTTAGAGTTTCATTTTCAGTTTCCGTCGTTATGCAGTGTAGTGTCTATGTCTCCTCTCTTTTTCTCTCTCTTTCGCACATGTACGCGGCAATATTGCGCAACAGTCATTGACGCTGTATCGATCGGCGTTCGAACGTGCGCGTGTTTTAAGGGGGTTCATCACCAATTTTGCATTTATTTTGGAAGTGTTTGAAATTTTCCTCACATGTAAATGATATTATCTATATAATATCTCAGAAAAAAGAGCCTAGCTGCATCGTTATCGACATATTAACGGAAAAGTTGAACATTTTAACACGGTGACTTATGGGACTGAAAGACCGTTACAGTCTGTAACTTAGAAGATATATTTGGCGTTTGTCTGAAAAACTAATATGTTATTAAGATCAATAATTAGAATATCATATTAGAAATTCAGAGAGCCTAGCTTCACCGTTTTTAAGATATTGTAGTTCAAAGTTGCAATTTTAGGTGTACGGCTGCGCGTGCAGGGCTCTGCTGGAGTGGTGGGGGGAAACACACAGAGGAGCACCGCTGTGTGTTCGCACTCACAGACGGCACGGAGCTATGTATGTGTGCCAGTCCCGTATAAACACGCGCTCTGACAACAAGAGTGGGGGCAGTATGCGAGTAAGTCTGTGCGCGCGGTGCGGGGCGACATTGATTCTTGATACATTCCTCATCGGATGAACCCCCTTAAGTGCTACATAGTGATCATACCAGCTGCTCTGGTGCATCTGAGGATCTTCTGCTACCGTCCACGAGGTCCTCTTCGATATTGATGCTGAGTCTACGCCTGTGTCGTACCATGAAGTGATCCTTTTCAAGGTTATGTTGACAAACGTGAAGTGTACACATTATAAGTGACGGCTCAGGAGTCCGGAACATCAATTTTCTTTAAACTCACAGAGATTTTAGATAATGCCTTACTTCATCGAAGTCGTTAAGGTTTTCTATTCAAATTAACAACTTTGACCTTCAAATAACCTTGAATATTGACCTCATTAGTACCAAACGGTGACCCCCTTTGTCCTGAACAATTTTTTCTGAACCATTTTTTTGTAGGTTAAGAATTTTAGAAGATATTTGGATCTATCGATTAAAATGGACTGGGTTACCGTGTAGATACACGATAAGCCATATCTATACACAAGAAAAATTCTCAAAATAATTAGTAGAAAAAAATAATTTTTCAAATAAAAGTTGCTCCTGACAGAGGCCGACTTTCTGTTTTGTTGGATTTGACCTTGAAGTCAATTTTCAAGGTTATTTGTAAGTCAAAATGGTTTTTAAAATGCAAACTTCTATTTTTGACACCGGATTTTGTAAAAACAAAAAATTTTTCGTCAAAAATGATGGTGTTTAATTTTTTTGGAATAAGTTTCAGAAGATTAAATCAAAATTCATCGCTAAAGGTTGGCCCAGACCCCAATTTTCTGTAAAAACACTCATTCTGGGTGATCACCAAGAGAATCTTATAGGAGTATAAAATAACTCAAAGAAAGTTCAATCAAATAATTTCCATAAAGATATAGTGGCAAATAACTATGATTTGAGTAGCTCTGCACAGATTTATAAACGCTTTTACGAAACCAGTTTTAAATAAAAAAATGAACATGTAGAAAATTTTTCCGGCTAATAACACAGAAGCCCAAAAGGAAATTAGAGCCGAGCATTTCTGAGCTCAATGGATTTTTATGTTTTTGGGGTCGCTGATCACGAAAATTTCACGTTCAGATACGCTTTTACCTTTTAATCAAAGATATTCCGAGAGGTCATTTGAAGGTTATTTGAAGGTTAAATCCTTTAATTGAAGCTTTATGCCGTTATTAATCTACAAATCTAAAGTCTTTAACCTCTAAAGCTACAAAACCATAAACTCGAAATCAATAAACCCATATCCATTAACTGTGATTTGACAAACCCGTTGAAGCTAATGCCATAATTACATCCTTAAAATCCACACACCCATAACCTACGAACCGCCAAAGTGAAAAACCTCGAAACTTGAAAGCTGGAAATTCACAAGCCCGAAATTCAGAAACCCGAAATCCAGAAACACAATATCCACAAATCCCGATTCCCCAAATCCACCACTCCAAAAACGACAAACCTTATCTCCGAAGGAGTAAATCCTTAACCCACAAACTTCTAACCACCAACTCCTAAACTCACAAACTCTATATCTATAAACTTAAAAACCCGAAATCCATAAAACCCATATCCATAAACTCCAATCCCAAAAAACCACAAACCTAAAAAACTAAACCTACAGAGTCCTAAGGCCTATATTTTCAAATTGAAAATTCATGAACCCTAGACCTACAAACCCTTCTTTCCTAAACCTATAATCCCGAAATGGACAATTCTTACACCGAAAATCTGTAAATTCTTAACATTAGACATTATTTAATTAGATGTTTTACTGATATTTAAATACTTTAACTAAAACTTTTTTACCTATATGATGAGTTTTTATTTTAGAAATTTCTTCAACAGACATCTGATGTTTTTTTTCATCTTATCAATAATGACTAATACAGATGCATAAGATACTGCAAAATCAATCTTTTTATTTTACCCAGATGTATTGATGAAGCAGAAATAGCAGTCAGTGATTTAATCTTCTCACTCTTGCCAGATGATGAATAGAGAAAAAGTATATTTCTTCTTACTAGTGATTTGCAAGAAGCAAGTAATACATCATATTTTTGAGGTTCAAGAATTGTTCATTTCTTAAGCATTTATATTAAAACATTTTTCGTAATATTTTTTTAATATATTAGAGATATTCCACCTCTAGTTCTTGAAGATATTGTAACAGATAAAGGTAATATACACAGAGAAAAAAACTAGCGCAATTCCGCAAATTCAAATAATTCTGCAAAATAAAATTGACGCTCATTTTATCAAATTCACTCTTCATCATGGAAGCTTATTATACCTTGCCTATCTCTCGTAATTAAAATTTTTATAACGTTAGCAGGAAGCCTGTAGACTAATATATGACGCATTAGTGTAAAAATCTAAGTTTGTCTCCTTCTTCTGCCTAAAGACCTCAAGAAATTTTCCGTTCTTTCAGAATTCCGGGTCTAAAAAATAATATCTATCGATTTTAGTTGTTGACCTTCATTTGACCTTGACCCAGACGTGCTGGGGTCACCCTGACACCAGGATCGTGATCAGCGACCCCAAAAATATAAAGATTCATGAGCTTAGAAATGCTCAGCCCAAATTTCCTTTTGTGGTCCTATGTGATTAAAAGAATGATCATAGCAAGTACTAAAACAAGAATTATCTTAAAATTTCACTGCACATTGCCAGCACATAAGACTTACATTAAGTTACATAGCACCCAGTATTAGTTTTACTACAGCACCGTATCTTGTGCGATGGACACTTACCTGTTGGCGTTTTGGCATTTGCTTCTGATGGCGTAATCGTTGAGGTAAAATGCGGTGGTGGCCTTGTCAACGTTGTTTCATGTGGTAAATTTGATGCTTCCGAATTGTTAGGATTTATCTGAAAGACCGGTGGCTCTTGCCGAGCCTCTTCTTCATTTTCATCCTCCTCTTTCTCCTTTATGTCTACAGTCACCTCATCTGCAGTCCAAACATTTGCCGTCGACGGCCTGCTGAATTAAAACAAAACATACTTTTTCTCTTTTTCATCGTTTTACCATTAAAGAAAATCATGCTTTGATTGCACAGTAATCCCATATTTGCTTGCTTAAATGGCGTCTACTTTGCAAAGCAAAATGTTAGAGTCAAGTTAAGGTATGATTAGGATAGACGAAGAACAGCTAGTGTACACGCATAATAAGTTATGTAACCTACAAGTGGTATTGCATATTGACCTTAAAGTACTGATGCCTCCGGAAGCTATGTTCGAGAAGATGTCGCTGATTGAAGATTCTCTAGTTGCTGTTGTCATGGTGGTGACTCTTGAGAATGGATGACCAGTCGCGGTGATGTCCACTGCAGCTGTACTAGTGCTCCAGAGTGAAGGATGTGAGGTCTGCAGCCAGGGTGGACTGGGCCGAGAGGCCATCGTTGTTGTTGCAGCTAAAACAAAACATAAACCACTAAATAAAACTTGCTTGCCAATCTCTCTGTTTTATTCATTTATTCTAAGATTAGTGTAATAAAAATGATCAAGCAAAACTAAAAATTGTAGTGAAATAACTAAAATCCTTATTAGAGCGTTCGATAAAAAAATTTTTTACGTAAAATACACAAAGTTTAACTGGCTTATTACCATACGCTTAGTTTCTTGGAAGAAATCAGAATTCATATGTCGGTACATTTCTCTTGGTTTTTCTATGAAGTTATTATTTTTCTCTCAAAAACTTTTTTATGATCAAAATATTGGAATAAAATTTCGGATGAATTATTAAAAATAGTACAACTTTTTTGAGTCGATATTTTTCAATTCTAAAAAAATTAATGAAAAGCTCGTACTCTGTAGTTTTATTTTACTTTTTTATAATGGTACGTAAGTCTCGTTTGGACTAAATAGTTAATGTAAAATACGGTATCAAAAGTTGCATCTCAAAGTTTCAGCAAAATCCGTGATCCAGATCTAAGATACTCTTCTTGTTAGTATTCTGTACATAAACAATATCATATAATTATTTGTTTAAATTCGAACCAGATCTAATGCGCGATAGACATACGGAATTGGACTATACTGTGATTACGAATTTCGAAGATAAAATGTTGTGATAATTGATAAAATAAAATTAAAATGGAAAATTTAGTGATGTACTGTAGTAAAACTGCAATTTGGTAAACCATCGAAATTAAGCAGTGTTAGGTGTTGTAAGTACGTAGATGGGTGACTGGAACATACACAGCACAACTTTGAATACCAATTAGGAAATTTTCTGCTTATCATAAAATATATTAAAAATAATTTAAATGTGTTTTCGATTAGTATTAGCTTTAGAATTAACCTCGTTCATATTGTAATAGTAAGTAGACACTACGTTGTTATACAGATAGCTATAGCTATGGCAGCTACAACGGTGTTAACCAATCAGATTGTAAATAAAACGCAAAACAAAATAGACAACAATTTCAGTAAAATGAAAGTAATTTCTTATAATAAATCTCCACTTAGTTTTATCTTGTACAATTTTTTTGTAACCCAGTCACCGAATGGCTACACTGTTAGAAAACTTCCACATATATAGAGATACTATGTATATATTTTGCGTTTTCAACTACATACTTGTATATCTATATAAATGGAAGTTTTCTAACAGTGTACAGTCATTATCTGCAGTACGGAATCTACCGATCATTATGCTTGCTTAGCGTCACCTCATGTGCGCCCAGCTATCACCTCAACAATGCTTTCCACATCGTCGCTCGCACCCAGCGGATCACAGGTATATCGGAGCACTATGACCCTGCCTCAGAACAGGAAGTGGTGCCAGGCCAGCAGCCAAGAATACATTATTTATTAGCAGTACTATATTTCAATTTAGAACTAGATGTCGCTTGATCGTACTTTTCTGACCCGTTTATTTCAAGCTTTTCTATTTCTAAATATAGTTCCGGATTTACTAAAATCTTAAAGTTTTTCCTTTTTACACAATTTGTTGTACAAATATTTATATCGAAAATTGAAAAAAATTTTAAAACAATTATAAAGTGTTCTTAACTCATTATAAATATTATTCAGGTACAAAACTCCAAATAACTGTTTAATGCCAGATTCTAATTCTATTTTCTGTTAAATTATTTAAAAAATAGAATTTTTCAATATCAGAGAGGCTCTCCGAGCGATGACGTTGAGGACCCTTTTCTTAGCAGGATATGTGCTACGGTAGTTTCCTCTATGCTGTAGCTTTTACTTAAAACTATCTGCTGCAAATATAGTAATTGAAGGACTTCGGAATAATCCTTGCATTCAGGACACAAATAATAAAAAAAATAATTAATCAAGATAAAATTTGTAGTGATGTAGAGACTAGATATGCTAGTTAAGTTCAAATATATTATGGTTTTGGACAGAAAAAGCAGTCCGATAACTAATTAAAAAGGGAAGTAATAAAGTATAAGGAAAAGGAGAGTGAGTGATTAGGTTTTGTAAATAACAAGACAAGAATTCACGGTAAAGAAAAAAAGGCAACTTACTTCGGCATAAAAACCCTCACGGATTAGAGGGAAAAGCAAACTGATAGTATTTTATTAAGTTAAATGAAATATATACACAATGATTTTATCCCGAAAGGAGAATAGCGCGCGCGGTTCGCGTTACAATAACGCAAGCGATCACTTTTCGCAGTAGGAGAGCTCTCTCGCCTCACTTATCTCAGTAGGAGAGCTTTCTTACCTCGTACACGGGTTCGTAAAGATCATCGGAAAAGGCCGCCAGTCGCGCGAAGCTCACGTGGGGAAGGCGAACTAGGGCCGTAAAGATTGCCTATCAAGGCCTCGGGTCAGCGTTAGCGCCAAGTCCACTGGGGAAGCCCGACCACACAGGGCCCGGACATCGCGCCTAGTCCTCTTGGGGAAGCCAAACCTGGGGAGCGAGGATGGTTCACGACCGTGCAGACGACGTGCCCCAACGTTTCGGGGAGCCAACGCCGCTGCCTCTGGGAAATTGCGCTAGTTGCCGCTTGGTACGCTCCTCTGGAACCGGTCACGGCGGGATCACCCGGCCGTGGACGCAAGTTCACCACAAACCCTACCTAACACCTCGAGGATCACACACTCACACTTCCGCCAATGATTACAATTAACACGCATGACTAATACGCAGATATTCACGACGAAATACAACTAGAACGAAACTTAAACTAGCTCGACCAACGGACAGGTGCCTTGTCGACTCGATGATTCAGTCGATAAAGTCTCCAATACCAAGAAATCGATGTGTTAGCCGTAAAGTCGCTGTTGGAAGACGCGCACTATATTTACAGGAGATGCTCACTTCCCGAAAACCCAGAACTAACTGACTGAACGTCTCTATGTTCTATCGATCTCTCCATGAAAGTGGTAAAAATTAACCTTTTCCCAAAAGGGCTTTTTATGACCATAATTGCTGGTACTTTCCCAGATTCGATCTGGTCGCCCGACCGCTCGCAGATATGAGTAAGCCCGAGCGCGTCAGTCGCCCGCAAAAAGGGTCCGAATAGAGGCGCACGCGCGATGATCGAGGAATTCCCGGTTGTAAACGGGTACTTTCCATGCCTAAATTGTCCGATGCATCAGCTCGATGCCTCGCACAGAAAATATTGACAAGATTGATCCAAACGAACTAAACAAGCGCAAAATGCGTGAACAGGTTTTCTAAATAAACCACTGCAGTATAAAATTTATAGCATAACACTATAATGTTAAAACGAGCATGTTCTAAACCGCACGCGTTGTACATAATAAACCAATTCTCTAGCGCACCTCCCACCCCCCTCACCCCCCTCAATTTGTTTGTCAAATTTAATTACTAAATTTCAAATTTATATGAAAAAATTATAGGCTCATT
>JAWWEQ010011459.1:0-41284 GCA_035583055.1 Torymus tubicola | reverse complement strand
GTATACACATACAGCTTTGAAAATATTTTTATTGCAAAACTAAGAAAATTTTACAAAAAAAAGGTCTCTTGTGTTTACCGTGAAAAATGCATCCCTGAGGAGTTATTAATTAATCAAAATCGGTTAAAAATGCATAAAATGCTAGAAACACCAACTTTGACCCTCTGCCACTAAAAAACTGGAAGGGAAAAAAATCTGAAAAAATTCGAGGTAACATATGGGATGGTTACGAAGCGATTTAGGTGATTTTAAAAGAAAAAAAATTTTGTCCTCTCGATTCACCTGAGAACTGGCCATATATATATACACACACACACACACACACACACACACACACACACACACACACACATATATAACACAAAGGCTAAAACTTCAACGTCGAACTTCTACAATAATACACATATATATATATAGAGAAGCGTTCTTCAAAAATTTCAATTGCCGAGCTCTACTATTATACTCTACCAACAACAGCACGCAGGCATGCTATACTGAACAAATGGGCGAGTAGTAGCACCCACGTACGAGCGGTCGTCCTCGTAAAAAGGCGCGCCGTCGTGGCAACAACGAATAATAAACCCGAGTACCGAAGAATCGAACGCGCACGCGTATATGCGGCCATCAAAAGACTGCATATATATATACGCGAACACAAACGTATAAAAGCTTTCGTGTACGGTGCCGAAATCAGCGAGGAATATATCCCGCTTACGCGGTATAAGGAAAATCACGCAGAAATTCGAGAGCGAAGAGAGAAATGTGAGGCGCGAGTGAGGTTAATGCGCACTCGTCCGCGTATGATGTAGACCGCAATCAGAGCGCGCGGCTGTGGTCGTGGCGATGATGTTAGGGGATAGAGAGGGTTTATCGTTGGATTTGGAAATGTTAGAGGAAGGCGTTGGGTATATGGTGACTGGAGGAAGTTTGCATTATACAAAATGCGTGATGAAATTTTTGTAATATATATATATAGGTTTGCTGTGGTCGTTTGACGTGTATATTTTTTGTTTTTATAATGGGAAATGATTTGTTTTGTTAGGTGAACGGTTTTTAATGGGAACGTAATTTCGATATGGCACTATTTCTTAATTTAATGAATGTTTGTACAAAATTGTATATACTAATTGTTAAAATGGTTATTTCATGATTCTTTTTATCGGCGAAATGTTACATTGAAAATGTATAATTTTACACGGAATACCAAAGAAATATGCAACAATGTAACGAGTTTATTCGGATAATATGATTTTAGTAACATTATATATCGAAACACAGATATTGGATATCGACATTTTCAATAAAATATCTGAAAATATATAATAATTATTCTACATAAAATTGTCTTTAAATAAAATGAATATACTTTGTCATTAATAAAAAAAAATTCCTCTGTAATCGTTTTAAAAATCCTTATTTAACATTCAACAAGAGAATAAGATAATTAAAATACGAATGACATTATTTACAATTACAATCACATTTTAATTAAACAAAAAAAAAAACTTTAAGCCGATGAAAATTTATTTCAGTATATGAATTTACGGTCTTCTCTCGACTCTTTTAAGGCCAAATAATTATTGAACGCTCGCGGTAATTCTCTTTCTCATTCTCTCGTGTGCGCATTCAGTTTTCACGCCGAGTTTCATTTTTGAACGCGCAGTAGTAAATTAATATTATATTATAACGCTTGCTCAGTGTACCGACCGAATTGTTTGTGATGTATGTACTCTCGTGTGCGCGCGCGCGCGCGAGCATCGGCTTGTTAATAAATACTCGTTTGCGTTCATTATATGGTGTTCGTTCAATGAGATTTGTAATAATTTAATACATTATGAACTCAGTTCGTGCAGTGCTTATTCGTACTGAAATCAAATGATAAGAAAAAGTAACACAATTAGTTAACAAATAATTAATTATTATATATTGAATACTGTATGTTTATGTATATTGAAAAAATAAAATAAATAACCTTAATATGTGTATGTTTTCTCATCAGTTTGTTTTCCATTAATAAATGTTTGCATTTAATGAATATAATTTTACAACAAACATTGATACGTGTGCTCATTTAACATCGCATTTCAAATCAACTCAAAATTTCCACGATATAAACAAATATATTACCCGTATTTTCAATAAGAGAACATTCCATTTTAATTTGTTTGTATTTTTAACGAAATATTACTGTAATATTAAACGAAATTAATTGTGCTTCCGTAAAAGACCATGTAAACATAAAATATACATTTATATATTCAATGAAAATCATTTTCCATCTATAAAGAAATAAAAAATTTTCAATTCAACCAAACGCTTGTAGCCAACAACTACGCGCTTACCAACCGCAATCGTACATCCGAGCTCGCCAAAATCCGCGCAGGCAGACTAGAAAAAACCAGCTTACAAAAACTGGGTAATCGTTCTCATTTTTTTCATCTCCGTGCGCGTGTACCGCGTCAACCCTTACAAAGACCCACAAAAACACAGACAAGCCGCGCGAGCAGTGGCAAACCACGGCGCGGTCCACGTGTGCACGCGACAAATTTCCGCTTGCAGATATACAACGACGGCGGGGGCTTCTGGGTCAAGTATGAACACTACTAATTACCTAGAGGCGTCACTTGTTGTTTTTTTTTCCTCTCACTCGCAATTTTCAACGCCTTGTCTAAGCTATAATGATGCGTCGTCCCTATAGCTGAATCAGCTATACTTTGATGACAATCGCATCGTTGCTATCGACGACATCATCATCATCATCATCGGTGATTCTTTTGCGACAAAAAGGCCGCGAATGAAAGCTTCTTTGTTGTACTCGACACTCGTGCATTTTTTTCGGATTTTGATCAAAGTTTTAATATAAAAATACGCGAGATATAACGGCAGGAGGTCAAAGCATTTTTATACGCGTGCGCTCGGCTTGAAAGAGAAAAAGTTTCAGAATGTCGTAGTTTAAAGTAGTTCGGAGGAAGCGAGAGAGAAAGAAGTTTTCAGCGGCCAACTAATTTTTGTCCGCGATCAACGGTAGAAGCGAATGTGGCGAGACATTATTAATTGGAAATGACTATACTTTTTTTTTAGGAAACTGCCGGCAAAGACATTTATGCTGCAGTGTGAGGTAATTGTTAAATTATTAGCTGTTTGAGTTATAGGATTAAATGAATTTTCCCACGTTACTGCATTCTTTACTTCGTATGAAGTAGAAAATATATAATAAATTTGTATTTTTGTAACGTTTAATATTGTTACATGATAATAATAACAATAATAAGGCTCATGTCTTTTTTCATTCGTAGAATTTTTGCGTCATAAATTTTTTGCGTGAGAAAGTTATTCAACAATGTCACACTTATATTTAGTATTCTAATGAACCTCTTAACTTTGAAAAAAAAAAATTTTTTTGAAGTGAGTCTCGTATAGCTTGAAAGCTACAAAATACAAAATTTTCAAATGTCATTTCTCAGGTGTCATAGTATTGTGTTATTGGAATTTTAAAGTCACTCTTCGTAATTAAGTGGCTTCTTCAATGAAACTAACTAACAACATGCCTAACTTTGCTTATAAAAAAAAATCTCATACTCTTTTATATCCTTCATTCAGTTTCAACACTGATAGAAAAATGTAGGAAAAAATTTCCAAGTTTTCTAGTAATTTAGCAATTTTAACCAAAAAATAAAAATTTTTCTATTGAAACGTAGTAAAAATTACTAGAAACAAAGCAAATATTATTATATTTCTCTATGGGAAAAATTTATATTTTTGGTTAATATTGCCAAATTACTAAAAAATATGGGAACTTTTTCCCTACATTCTTTTATTAGCGAACTATAAATGAGCAACTACACCGCGAACAACAAAACCGATCTGTTGAAAATTTTCCACAATCTTTCTATAACTCAATAAGAAGCCTGTCATTGCAGACTGCACACCTATCACACCCAATCATCATTCTTTCCTCCCACTAAACTCAACTACCTCTCGAAACTTTCCAGTATATCGTAATAGTACGCGGGGGCGCACTTCTCTCTCTCTCTCTCTCTCTCTTTCTCTCCCACTTCGTTAATCAAGGCCCAGCTGACGTTGGCGCGCGCGCGCCAGGCTTCTTATCGATCATCAAAGAGCGCGCGACCACGAGGCGACGTGAGACCTTGGCTATAAAGGAGAGAGCGACGGATTTAGCTCGGAGCAGGCCGCCCGGAGAGACTTTTCTCTCTATCTGTCCTTTGTCGACACGACGACGACGTAGTCCGCGTAGAAGCGATTACGAGTCTATACATCTTTGTCCTGAGATGTTAATGAGATACGCGATTCTTAAGGGTGCTGAGAGAGAGAAAGAGAGAGAGAGTGGATCGAAAGAGTCGTTAATTAGCGAAACTGTCGCGGTTATGTCTTGACATACGCAAGGAATGTCGAAAGGAGTTTGTTGTTTGTGGTTTGAATAGAGGTGGTCTGGTGCGGTTGTTTGAAAGTGTATGAGGTTGAGAGCATTTTTGCTTTAGTGAGTGGGTAGTGCGTTTGGAATTGCATTTCGAGATACGTACGAGGAATTGTTTAAAGTTCCTTTTTCTATTCTTAACAACGATCTATCACCTTATTATAAATGTTTATCTCTACGAGATAATTTCTTGATTAATTTTTACGACCAATCAATGCTAAATTCATTACTATAAAAGCTATAATAATACCTAGAAATTCATAAATTGCTACTTTGAAATGACTTCTTTACTTATACGCACGGCTTGTATTTTAATTAGGATTAGATCTTGATTACAGTGACGATATATTAAATTTATATACATGTATATATATATATATATTACAACTTAATCAGCTGATTCCGAAACACGCGGTTATCTCGTGTTATGTATTACAGCGCATGCGTGGTTAATAGCCTAACTCTCATCCTCGAATCGACTTAATCAGTGCGATGATGGCTATGATTAATTAGCGATTATTGCAGGATAATAGCATAAGAGACGCTTAGTCCTTAAGCCTAACAGTATTCAAGACTCACTATAATGCTATGCATACTTGATATAGCTAAAACTCTACCGCTAAAAAGCAATTTACTAATAGCTTCCTGACGTTATAAGATTTTAGAAATACCAAAGTATTTCTATATTATTTTACAGCAAAAGAAAAATCTCATGTATAGGCTCATACGTAACATTATCAATCTCAATTGTTTATATTCTCAAACCACACAAATCCAACCGCATTATATATATATATATATATATAACAAACTACCTTTCCATCTGAAAAAATAAAACGTTTCTCATACATACGTCAGAGCAAAAAACAATAATTCATTCTCTGTTCGCGCTCCGTAAAAAAAAGGGGGGAGAACCACCTCCGCAAACGTATCCGCAACCGACGAAACCTCAAACGCAATTCTTCACAACCGAGCAATTTCATTCCACGTTTGCGCCTCCACTCTATCTCTCAAATATTCACCTCTCACTCCCAACGAGTATATATATATGTATATATATAAAAACAAAACGCATCCAAGCAATTCGTCAGTAGAGAAGCAGTAGTATGCGGTCGGACGAAAAAGACAACGTCAGGTGAGAGAGAGAGAGGCTCGAGACCACTGCGGAGCTGTGAATTATCCAGGCAATCGCACGATTGTAAAGTTTATTATCCCGTGTTCACTTGGGGGCAGCTGTACTAGCAAGGGTATAGCAGTAGTGTACTATATAGATACGAAAATAAATCCGAAAACAAGCGAGAGCAAGTTAGCCGTGCGCGCGGCATACGCTCGGGCGAAGGTCAAGTGCGCGATTAAGCCTTGCTCTCGTTCTTTACTCCTTCCTCTCTTTTCATTTCTAGTATAGACATCAGATGTGCTGGTCTAGATCGAAATGCATCTCAATTCGCGTATAATATATCAGAGTCCTCGGGCGAAAAGTTTAGCAGCTGTTTCTGTTATTCTCAGACGTCGAAAGTGTCGTACGATGCAGAATGGATCGAAAGATATCGAAGGTATCGCTGTCGAAGGTCAGATCAGAGAAAAAGATATACGGATGTAGCCTTGAAGATTGAGGGGATTGATCTACTCTCATATATCCTAATCAGAGTTTCGAAATGTCATTGTTTTTCGAAGGATTACTATAGGTTGTTGTTGTTGTTGTTGTAGGTGACGGGGAAGGGGAATGTGCGTCGATAGTTTAATACTGACACAGAGTATGCTACGTTCAAATTGAATATTTTGCATATGCGTAAATTGATTTGCAATTGTAATGGTGGATCAGATAATAATGTCGTAGGTCGTAGCGACTCTGATGGAATTCAGTTATTCGAGGATACTTTTTAGTTAAAAAAAAAATATTTATATCTACCAAATGAATGTTTCTCTTTCTCAGTAGAAATGAGGTAATAAACAAATTAAATAATATTTCACATGATCATCCGATTTCATTCCATTCCACCATGCAAAAGACGAATGCAGTATATATTTATATATGTGCAAATCTTACAAAAGCTGCGAAAAACTTCGGAAAATAGACCCAAAAATTTTTTTCTACTACATCTTCCAAATTTGGTTTTTTTTATTGTTTGGCCTTTTCAAACCGTTTTTGTGAATTTTTAGCTCAACTTCAAAGGCTCATAACTTTTGAAAAAAATCAACATTTTCTAATTCTGAAAAAAGATCTGAAAAGCTCTCGCTCATTAGTTTTATTTTCGTTTTTTTCCAAATTTCATATTAAGTTGTTGTTGGTTGAATATTTTATAACTAAACTAGACCTATTTTTAATCATTTTTAAACAATTGATTATTGGACGCAGAAAAATGATATCCTTCGATGGACTCGTGCGATTTGCACATATATATAAAAACATCCACTATCTCAGCTATCTACTGAACCAAAAAGGTTCCATTACCTTTTCCTTTGCCAACACAAAACAGCATGCACATTCACAGATATACGAGAGAGAGAGAGGTCAACCAGATATTTTTTTTAATCGCTCCAGCAACGGTATACTCCGCGGATAGCACGTGATTTATGAGCTGGACTTTCTTCCCCTGATTATATACGGGTAACTTCATGTCAATTGTGAGAGGTCAAAATTTTAAAATAGCTCATAATTTTTTTAATTGTTTCAAACCAGCCTCAGAATACAAATGTAAAAGTTTAGAGCAAAATATTCAACCGTTCAAGAGTTAGATTTTTTTGAAAATTTAAAAATTTAAAAAGGCTGGTTTGGAACAATTAAAAAAATTATGAGCAATTTTAAAATTTTGACTTGTCATAGTTGACATGAAGTTATGCATATACACACACACACACACAATTGCCACTACAATCCACATGGTTTTCTGCTATACTGACAGAACGTCGATGCGCATTTCGATCTAAATCGTTTTCCACATACTATAGACGACAGTGTTAAAACAATTGGGTAGAGGATCGAAAGAGTTAACGTCGTCGTTGTTCATCGTCGACGTGATACATATATAGGTATACTTAATAGGTAGCGATAGCATTCAGCTGTGAAATTCACTCTCGTCAATCAGCGTCGACAGGGGAGGATTTTATTTACACTGAGCGATGTGGTGGCAGCGTGGCGTTGAAGTGAAAATAAACGAACGAAGTTAATGTCGGACGAACTGCGGTCGTCGCCGTCTCTTCATTAGCACCGTTCAGGCGTTCTTTTTGACGCCAGCCACGTGATGGCCAGTAATGGCGTGTCGTGTGGGGATAGTAATCGAGGATAATTGAGGGGAATGTGCGGGATTAATCTGGTTGGATGATGGTTGTAGCGTGTGTGTGTGTGTGTGTGTGTGGCGAGATAGATTAGTTGTGAGAAGGAGTGAGAGGAGAATGGTTTAAATCTTTGTTATTTTATTGATTTATATATAATGTCGTCTTACTTGCTTGGTAGCAATGTGTTGTCTTTCAAATAGCATCTACTTACTGTTAACAAAATTATGTATACGTAATGATTTATAAATTTTATCCTATTTATTAGAAGTAGCATGTTTATTTCTTCTTTTCCTCCCTTTTTTAAATAAACTTTTATATAATGATAAAATAGTGTATTAAAATCATTACTTTTATGAACTAACTTAGTTTAATAAACAAAAATGTTCCAAAAGTTCAAAAAAATTTATAAACTTGTTGAAGTTTGTGCAAATTAATATGAAACTGTTTTCGAACTTTTACTCGAAAAAATGCACGAGTCAAAAGTTATTATATTAATAATTTTATAATGAAATAAAAAAGGTCAGGTTAGCTTTATATACATAAAAACAATGAAACTGCATTTTCACCGGGTGAAGCAGGGTTAAAGGTAAAAAAAAAACTAGAACATTTCAACAATAATATTGTTAATACTTTATGTAAATCTCCTCTCTACATTCATGCGATGAAGAAGAAAAAAGCGGCTTTACACCTAATATCATTCACAGGTGCTTTATGCTGAGGGCAACATTGTTTGCTGAAAGGTTAAAAAGAAGTATCTTTGCCTTAATTGTTTTCAGTCACGATAAATACGACATACTCATTTTTAAATTTATTCATCAGCAGATAATAAATTCAGAACAATAGCGCACTTTAGTCTTATTGAATCAACAGAAAAAACAAAAACATTTTGGACTATTAGTTGACATCATCCCTACTAAATTGTTTCTTACATAATTTATTACAAACGATCATTATTATGATTTTTCAATTGATCACGATATTAACCATTTGTCGAGTCAACCTAATATTTATTTGTAACATATCATTTTCTTCCTACTATCTCCAAACATTTCCACGAAAATAGCCACATACGTATATAAAACATCTTGAGAATCAACTTATTCCACACCACGCAAAAACTCGCCACTTCAAATCATTTTTTGCAGGCTAAAAATATGATAATAATTCTCAAGAGCCGTCGATTATTCACGCACCATAACAGTCTCGTCCCAAAGGCTCCAATCACTTCTCTCTCTCTCTTTCTCACTCGTAAATTAAATATAAACTTTTTACGAAACCTTCGATACCGCGAATTCGTGTGTATATATATACACATACACACACTCTCATAAAAACACACGCAGCTCCCTTCTTGAAACCTCTTTTCATCGCGCGCGCAAGAAAAAAGCCCTCCAACAACTCCTCGATCTATTTCCGTTAGTCTCGACTTCAAATATCGAAACCTTATGTCTGCGTATAGCTATGTGGCTCATATATATATATATATACATAGCAGTATAGACGCAGCGATTCCACATGTCGGATAACGACGAACATCAGCGGCCGTACCGAAGGTCTTGGCCCTCCTAATTTTAACCACACAAGCACGCATGATAAAGCATAATATATAGCTGTTATTTTCAATAGTCTATATAGACTAAGTCTAGTTTCTTCCGCGTCATTTATACGTACATATCATTCGATTGTGTTTGATTGTGGTTTGATAAAGAGAGAGAGAGAAGTGTGAGTGAGAATTTTTCGTTTTTATTTTTTCCCTTTTTTCGGTGTATAAAGCGAGGAAGCGAGTTGTTTTATCGCGGCGTTATGAATACGAGCGTTTGAGATCATACTCGGCTCTTCTGAGTCGGGTTTCCGTTTTGTGTGTACGATATATGGTTTTGAATCGCCGCATGCGACTCTGCTGTGCTAGCCTTTTTGATGCTTATTGGTCGAGTTTCCGGCTATGCGTAAGTTTTCCTTTGCTGTGTGTAAATTTTTCATTGAATTTTGAGAAGGAATATTTTACTCCTGTTGTTATCAAAGCCAAATTATTTTGGTATGAATCAATATTTATTTCTAGAATGCATAAACATATATTATTCATCTAAAAAGTAGCATGTATAAATACAGTTTCCCTTGTGCGTTCATTCATAATTTTAAATTTCTCCACTATAAAAAAAATATCATTCAACAATTACATATTTATTTTTTACAAACCAATCCTCGAATAGCAACCATTTTCCTTCTCCTCTTTCTCCGAAGCATGCACAGCACGCAACAGCCATAATACTGCGCGCGCAGTTGGAATACGTTCGACCGACCGTTTCATCTCGCATAAAGTCACTCCGTCCTAGCATTAGTGGATTATCTCTCTCACCCTCTCTCTCTCTCTTGTTTCGCATTATAAAGCCGCAACTGTCCAAACTTTCTCTACTATTGCGCGCACTTGTCCTCATTCTCAAACGAAGAAAGTCGCGAAATTAATTAGTATACATATCTCGTAGCCCTTCGCGCCGTTAATTACACGATTGTATCTCTTGTTTATTATCCTTTCTCATGGACGCGAATCTCTAATTATCCGCTCGTCGATTGGGCGTGGATGTTCGCAATGACATGCTAGCTCTGGTGCGCAGATACTGTATTTTTGCACATATGTGTATGTGGAGAGAGAGAAAGAGAGATAAAGAGAGTGAGAGAAAGAGAGCTGGAATTCTTAAAAATAGAACGAAATCCAGAATAGGGAGGAGGCGGCGAGCTTGCAGTGGATACTGGTACAGTAAGCTTACAGCGTGGGTCGAACTAGAGAGGAAAACAAGGTTTTTTCCAGAGATGATGAAATTTGCTGGCCATGCAATTTTCATTTTGCGTATGCAGTTTTTGAAATACGCTGATGTAAGAAGCTTTTCGATTATTTAAAGAGATAAATAAATTCAGAAAATGGTTCAAAAAAATGATGAATTTGATGTACAAATGATTATTTTTCTTAAAATGGAAGAAGATTAATAGGATAACAAAATTGAAAGACAAATAACAATGCACATTTACATTAATAATGCCGTAGTGAATATTTATGTAAAAACTATTTTCGATCACGCGCGTAACTGAATTCATTCATTTACTTTAACCATTTAAACATTTCAAATCATTTGGCAATCAGTCAATTTAACTTTTCGACTGACATTCCCAGCTTCTAATGAAACCTCAACATCGAAAGTCTTCATCTCTAACGATCTGTCCAAATACATAAAATCAATGAAAATATTTATACTCGTCGAATCACCTCGCACACACGTACCACCCGCATATTATCGAATTTCCCGAACCCAAACACATTCTCTCCCCCATTCATCTCTACCATTATATCGCCTCTTCTGTTCACGCTTCTCTCGAAATAAAATTCCGCGAACCCATTGTACCGTGTCTATTAACGCCTCACGTACCGGCGTTATTCACTCTCTCTCACTCTCTCTCTCTCTCTTTCTCCTCGCTCCGATTATACCGACACATGTCTTTAACCTCGCACATCAGCAAACTTCGAATATATCGTCCCGAAATACATTTCACTAGGTCGCGCTGCTGTTTCACATTCTTCCGTTTGCGCGCTGATTACGAGCTCGCGCATGCCCCGATGAGGAGGCTCTGGACAGTGTTGAAAGTTGGCCCCGAGCCCCGGAAATTACGGTATGCGTTTGTGTGTGTGTGTGTGTGTGTGTGTGTGTGTGTGTGTGTGTGTGTATATGTGCAAATCTCACAAATGTTGCGAAAAACTTCGAAAAATGGACCCCAAAATTTTTTTCGACTACATCTTCCAAATTTGTTTTTTCTTGTTGGTTAGGGTCCCCAGAAGAGGTATCCGTGGTTGAACAAAGTCCATCAAAGAGTATCATTTTACTGGGGCCAATAATCAATTGTTTAAAAATGATTAAAAATAAATTATTCCACCAAAAATAACTTAATATGGAATTTGGAAAAAAGAAAATAAAACTAAAGAAAAAAAACTTTATTCAGAATTAGAAAATGTTGATTCATTCAAAAGTTATGTGACTGAAGTTGAGCTAAACATTCACAAAAACGGTGTGAAAAGGTCAACCATTTTCCCAACCATTGACCACGTGAATTTCTAGCTCAACTTGGAACTCACATAACTTTTGAATGAATCAACATTTTCTAATTCTGAAAAAAGTTTTCTTTCTTTAGCTTTATTTTCTTTTTTCCAAATTTTATATTAAGATGCTTTTGGTGGAATAATTTAGAATTTTATTTTTAATCATTTTTAAACAATTGATTATTGGCCCCAGAAAAATGATAACCTTCGATGAACTTTGTTCAACCACGGATACCTCTTCTAGAGACCCTAACCAACAAGAAAAAACAAATTTGGAAGATGTAGTCGAAAAAAAATTTTGGGGTTCATTTTTCGAAGTTTTTCGTAGCATTTGTGGGATTTGCACATATATGTGATCAGTAAAGTTCTCTTGCCGGGATTGTAATATGTGGTTTAGTGAGTTTGTATACGCGATTGTTGTGGGTTTTGATTTGGCGAGAATAGAGTTTATACTTGCTGTTTACACGATTAGTGGAGAGGTTTTGGTAGGTTGTGATGGGAAGTAGATGGATATTGAGGTTATAGTAACGAAAATTTTTCGAGTACTTTAGCATATAGTTAATCCACATGCATTTATATACGAAAACTTATTACTATTGATAATTAGTTCGTATATTACTTAAAATGTGTGTGTCTGTGTGTGTATATATATTTCATATATATATGTATGGGATGTTTCAGGTGAAATGAGCAGCTCAAAATTTGTAGACACTTAGCTTTTTATGAAAAAAAAAACATATTCCTAAATTTTTAGAGCAATATTTCAATAATTACAAAAGTTATTGCACATCAAAAATTGTTATTTTTTGCAATTTCTGGTGAAAACTCAACTTCTGTCATTTTTTACTCAAAATCTACTCAAAAAGTTGAGTTTTCACCAAAAGTTGCAAAAAATAACAATTTTTAATATACAATAATTTTTGTAATATATATATATATATATATATATATATATATATTCAACGCACCTTGCGAACTTCTCCCCGCCGCCGTGCGGTAACCAATCAACAGACTGGAAACCTCGCCCCCATCCGCAAGCGAGGTATTCTGCTGTGCTCCGATTTTTCGGAGCACACTCGCCATCCGCGCTCCGCGACAGGCGAACAACCTGGCATAGACGCCGTGCCAGGCTCTCTCTCTAGGAGAGGACCCCGCTTGACTCCCGCCACAGCTGCTTCGTCGCTATCGGCAAAAGGAGTTCCCCTTTCCCTCGCCCAGAGGGAAGGTCGACTCCACACGCTTTGGAGTCGAAGGGGAGAAGGTGAAGAATCCTTCCTCCCGAGAATCTCGCACGTTTCTTTTTTTAAATTCTTTTATTTTATTTTATTTTTTTTTAATTATAAATTACGCGCCGTAACCTTCTTTCTTTTTATTGTATTATTTTTTTATCACGCTCTACCGTCGATTTATTATTTATTTTGTGTAAATTTAAATCACTCGTTACCATCCATTTATTATTAATACATATTATCGAAAGTAAGATAAAAACGACCTTTCCGCTCATCGATTTTCCTTTAAGTATCCCGCTAAAAATATACGCGACGCTTAGCTATCCAATTAAATGCGCTTCGATTCGCGAATAATCCAAAAGCTATTTGGATTGCGTTGGTTTACGCGCGAGCTCGATATTTTCAAATATTTCGAAAATCCGAAGTTTCGAAAACGCAAATTCTGTCGAGTCAAATATTTATCCGTAGCCCGGGCAAAGCTCGCCTTGCGATGCGATTATAGATGTGCCTGCAACACTGATTCGTTGAATAATTTTAATAAAAAAGAATAAAGAAAAAGTCATCACGTAAGGTATTCAAACGAGATACGGTGTAACACAGATAAATAAATCCAAACTATTATAGTGGTTACATGTGGTCTTGACACTTTGCATGGATTTAGACGTAGTTTACGAGAGTCGCAACTGCTTTGGACAAATATGTGTAACGCTACTCTCTCTCACTCACTGTCTCTCTCTTTCTTCTATGGTTATCACCGAGCAGATACAAATTTCAGCACGAGCGTAGACGTCTTCAATGCGAAATGTAGAAGTAAAGGTGAGTGGCAGAGTGAGTTTATAAGTTCGTACGTGGGTGTGCGAAAAATCTTGTTCGATTAAATCGTTTGCTTGTAATATATTCAGTTTATGTTAATATTATTATGAAAAAAAGATATTTGTGTATTTGGAAATTGCTGAAACAGTGTTTCCCTAAATTGGAAATGAAATTTATTATAATTAAAATAGAGCTCTACACACTGGGTTCCGTTATAAGTACTAAAATGTATAAAATAATTCTAAAATCGATCGCTTCAATTTTAGATTATCAAATAATTTAAGATAATTGAATTGATAATTATAGATTTTTTCTAGTGGACATCGATTTAAAAAACTCTATATTGTTTTTTTTACCGTGAGTACAGAAGATACTTGTGATTTATCCGAGGCCGCAGCCCTTTCTCAAAACTTAATTTGATCGATAGAGAAGAACCATCTGTACGTTAAGCGTACATACACACTCGCTTAAGCAATTCAATAGAAACCCTAAAGTCATTGAATATTTTGTTTTTCACATGCTTGAAAATCTGAAAATATAAAAAACGTTTTATCACCCTATTAGTATTATATAAATTTTTAATAATCACACAGAAAAGTATATTCCTAATTTTGTTTTTGGGCCAAAATTCGCGACAAATTTTAAGATAGCTTGATTAAACAATAAATAAGTACTTTCAGCCTTTTAATCGTAAGAAAATGAATATAATATTTCAGAGACCATTAGTAAATAAAATTAATGAAGAAATATATGGGTCGGCAAAGTTGTTTAATATTAATCTCGACAGTTTCAGCAAAATACTGTAAAACCATCCTGAAATATAAATCGATTATTTTTTCTTTAATTTAAACTTTAGACATTTCTTTAATACTATTAATATTGCAGGTAAAAAATATTGGGTGACATAGAAGTCTCAATAAATACGTTTCTTACCGAAAGACTTCCCTCAAATTATTCCAATTAACATAACCATGAAACAGCGCATATCGAAATACTCATTTTAAATTTCGGTTCCTGCAAAGTCAATGTCACTCTTATAAGGATATCCTTATTTTTTCCGTTGAAAAAGGCATATACATACAAATTTGAATTCTTCTCTGACAGTTTTTTCTAAACATCAACAATTTGCTTAAAATTTATTTCAAATCAATCATTTGAACAAACACATCAACAATATATGATTTGCCTCTAAAAACAGTATATAACATTATAATATTTAGAATATCTTTGAACGAAGTTTAATAAGTAAAAAAATCACATATCACCGCATAAAATAGAAATCGCAGGAAACATCTCGTGCTGATATTTTACTCTTTTGGCGCACGCACGCACGAACCGCATGGCAAACTTTCTGCAACGTTATTACATAGCATTACCGTTCACCAACATCGACAAACTAATTTGCGCACGCGTCATGCTCGCGCGTCAAACCTCGGCGGCTGCGAGCTGCACTCTCGCGTCATTTTTGCCAGCGATAACACAAATTGTAATCCAACTAAACGCGCGTGCTATATGCTTTTCCAAATTAATTGCCGTCCGTGCTTCAACGATGTAAATCTACTTTAGTCGCTATATCAACTTTCCTGTTATTAACCACTCGCATGCGCGTTTGCAATTTTCACGAAAATTCTCACTGCAATAACTGCAACATCAACAACAACAACAACACTACCCAAACTCACGCACGAACGAGGTATTGTACAATTTAATATACTCCATTTTTTAATCAGCTAACGATTCACTTAATTAAATTTCCCTTCTTCCCATATACCCGTCGGCAACAAATTCCGCGTGGCTTTAATTCGCTAACGCGCTCTATGGCTTTTTAACTGTTACCCTCAATTATATCGCAAATTCCGACTGCTGTTGTCGTGGCTGCTGCTGCTTCTTGGAAAACAATTATTTCTCGCGACGACGTCTCGTTATCTCGGAATAATTATTTCGCGCGCACGAGCGCAATGAGCTATAAAAATGAAGAAAGCCCGTAAAACTCGGCCGGTCGTTATTGGTAATGATGACAATGGGGAGCCATTTCGCCAGACGTCTATGAGGTAAAGGGAGGCAAGAGAGAGAGAGAATTATATCTGGTGGGATGTATATTGTGACGTTTGGCTGAATTTTTGTACCCGTGTGTTAATCTGTTAGTATATGCGCGCGTGTGTGTGTGTATTGGTTAGTTTATAGGATATTATTACTTATTATTTTATTCAATGCGTTTATTTTTATAGACACTTATATTATTTCGAGGACAGATTATTTTCATATGCGAATTTTTCATGAATGATTCATATATTCATGTGGTGAATATTTGTTTATTCTCTGGTAGAAAATTAACCATATGTTCTTCCTAATCTGTTATAAATTATCTATTTTTTAGCTATAAACAAACTTCCCTGTTACCTATAATTCAGTTAAAAAAGTATGGCTAATGTTTTAGTTACGCACGACAAAAGCTTCGAAGTTATTGATTTTTTAACGAAATTAATTTTAATGGTGCTTTATTAATATCATTTTTTTACAGAAAGGAACACTAATTCTAAGTTGAAAGAAACGATTTTTGCGATACTGAGAAAGCCAAATTTCAGAAATTAAAAAAGTTAAATGGTCACGTACGTAAGGATATGATCGAACTAATTTATAACTATAAAATATACTGAAGACTTCTACCAAAGTTTTGATTATTTTTTTATTGTAAAAATATCTAAGATATGAAAATATTGTTATATTTTTAAGTTTTTACTACGGAACTAATTTACCATAACGGTGATATCGAACTTTATTTTGCCTACGCGACGATTTGTACTTACACTTTTGACATCCTTTCATGTTGATTTACATCGAGTTTATACAAAAACTGTAGAAAAATGCAATTTCTAATTTACTAAATTTTTTCAAGCATTGATATTTATCTTAGAAAAATGCAATTTGATCTGAGAAAGCAAATCTTTTTCTGTATATCAATAGAAAATTAATGACAATACGATGAAAATTTAATGTTTGTTACTGCGAATTTTATTTTCCTTCATCGAATCCTTATTTACGAATACGCGCATGCCGCGTATCGATTGCTTCTTTTATAACGAGCGTGTCAGTACCTTTTTAAATTTATATTCTGCACTACGAACCTATTATGGCTTCTTATTGCCCACGGCGCTCCTCGTTTATCGTTCTCAGGAAACTGATAATACTTCTCGCTCGAACATTTATTACACTTTCTCACTGTGGACTTCTCGAAAATAGGAATTGTTATTTAAAAAGTGTCTTTGAATAAAATAAATTTTCTCTCTTACGTAAACATAAATCATTCATAATTTAGGAAAAATAATACGATCCTTTGTCATGTTTTATACGGAAAAAAGTGGTTTATCAAAATTTGTACATTCACTTAACAAACATTTTTCTAAATATAATTTCATTATTTTTCCAATAAAGTATCTTGAAAAAGAAGCAACTGAAATATACATTCCGAATCATATAAAAAGCTCTTCAATCAACACAACTTTTCATCAAATTCAATTACGCAAACGCAACAGATTAAACCAATATTCTAAAAACATTAAATGCGAAACAAATAAATTTACGCAATCAAACTCTGTGTCCAACGAACGACGTGAAATTGATTTTTCAGAACTGCGCTAGCAATACGCATAGTTAAAAAATTCTCTGAATTAATTTGAGCGAATGCCTTTCTTTTCTCTCTCTCTCTCTCTCTTTCTCTCTCCATGTCTATATGAGAGAGTTCCGCGCGCATAGGCTCACACTTCGTGTTAATTTAATGAATATACAGTTACCAACCCAGCGAATAAAATCGCTCGCGAGGAAAGATTTGAAGTGCACCGAGAGAGCGCTTGTACGCGAGCGGCTCTTGAACGCGAGATAAAAATGCACGCGCGCACGCGCGCGCGTTGAACTTTCGTATGAATTTTTCAATGTTACACGCCCGTGGATGGAGAGGAAAATCGACTTTATTTCGTCGCTTTCTGCAAATATCTGTGGAGAAAGCATGTGGCAGGGTAGTAGAGGTGTATAGAAAGAGGAAGGGAAAAAGCGAGGATGCTCGTACGAGATTGAGTTGGAATGCGTGCAACGCGTTTCTGCTCATGCGCTGCGGCTTGCCTTTTGTGCGTTTTAAGGGGCTTGGAAAAATTTTTCCCGTTCCGTTCGTAAGTGCAAAATTTTTTGCAGTCTTGTACGCATGTTTTTCCCTTTTTTTCAGTGGAATTTTGATGTCTTTCAATTTTTTTACTAGTCGATAATATAAACGTTTATATAATTATGTTTCACATTATTTATATAATTAATAATCTGATATAATATTTTTATTTTTTCATAAGCTAAAAATTATAAAAATTTTAGAAATTATTGTTATTGTTACTGCTGGAAATGCTTAAAATATTTAAAACTTTTATAATGAAAATATAAATTGAAGAGTCCTCAGTTTTCTAAAAGTGAATAGATTTTCGTTTACAATAATTGAACTGTTTTTGTTTTTCTTTAAAAAGCATAATAAGTATTGATTAACATTTCTATTTTACTACTTAAAAAATTATGTATTCAAAAGCGGTACTATTACAATATACTAATTAGTCAACACTACTTAATATACCTAATTTCTTTCCTTTTCAACCACATAAAACATTCTGCTCATCTTTGCTCGTCAACTAGTGTTAATTGCAAACGAATCACTCAGAATTTCTTCTTTTCCCACTTTATCCCTTTCGCACTTACCTATACGCTTAGCTACACAAGCGTAATGCTTTCGATCCCCGCGTGTGTCTTAAATAGCTACGCTAAACTGTAGTGAGTTTCAAAGGAGCGCCCGATACTCTCGCGCTACACAGTAGCAATTAAGTGGGTGCGATGCAGTTGACGCGCCGCATGATTTAATTACCAGGTGATTAATGAGTTTGGCGCGACACGCGACGCTCGTTTGCCAGGTGTAGTGTAAAAACACGGAACGAGGGTGGTTTTTTTTTAGGGTAGGAGGGGGGGAGAAGTAAAGGAATGCTGTGCTTCGGGTTAAAACGTATCGAGGATAGGATGTTGTGGGAATGGGGTGGAATATTAGTAAGGGGATCGAAAGTTTTTCGGCAGGAGGTCACGGAGTTTAATGTTGGATAAGTGTTTAATGAGGTGCTATTTTGGTAGTTTTGGGTAAACTCGGTGGGATTTGATGGAGTGGGAGAAATGAGCGATGCGACGATGACTTTTATTTGGTGTGTGAAAAATAGGTTTATTCAGATTTTGGCGGTAAATAAAATCGGTTAATTGTTGTAGCTGTAATTTTCTTCATATATATATAATGTAAGATTTCATTTGGTTTAGCAAAATGAAATTAACTTCTAAAGGTAATTTATTTAACAAAAGAAACTAAAAACTAAATTATCGCAAATACAAAATTAATTCAATTTCTATTTATATCTTCGCCATCGCATAATCAATCAGTGATCCCAGTAAGCGACCTAACCTTGATTATGTTGTCTGACGTCTTAAAGCTCCTTGAAGGAGGTGTCCAATAATAGTTTCCGTCAGGATGTTGATCGAGAGTCCCTCGATTACGCGACGATTATGCAGATGTGCTTGCTTGATTGTCAGTAATCGTCCCCTGAGCATGCCAGTACATAGAGAGAAAGAGCGAGAGAGAGAGAGAGAACGCGCGTGTAAGGATATGCATGATTAGGACAACGTCGTGTATCCATCCATTACAGCGACGGCTCTATTCGCGATTACAGGCTAGGCAGTCTGTTTGCGTAACGGGGAATCACTCATCTCATTTGGAATCTAATCAGTTGAGAATGATAGAGATTTTGCAGTGATTTCCAATATAATACAAATAAATGTATGTATTTTTTAAATTAATTTGCAGTTCCTACATCTTTTACTATAATTTAAACTACACGATATCATTAACATCCAGAAAAGTTCTTTTTCGATTTTATACCGCTTTTTACGTAACTCTATAATAAAATTAAACAAAGTTAGTTGTTGATACAACACACAGCGCTTTGATAGCTCCGTTTCAGTATCCGAAATATCACTCGACCGCTAACTTTACCATACCTCATCACGCAACGACCATCGCATCCATCGGTGCGACCAAAACACAAACACTACATACACTCAGCAACCACCAAACATCATCACACCACCACACCGCGGTGTGCACGGCAATCACCGTAACGCGCGCGCTCATCGATTTACAATTACTCTCGTGGCTACATCATCCTCCTCCTTCTCCTTTCTCTCTCGGTAAACAATATGCTGAATTGTTTGCGGAACAACAAGAGTAAGTGCTGTAATTTGCAGCGTTGTCCGATGCGAGCAGAATCTGAGGGACCAACAACGTCTTGCAGAGAAGCATAAGCCGTTGTCAAGTGAATCAGGGGTGATGAAATCTGGAACGGAGAATCGCGGAACAGAAGGGGAGTAAAAGTGTGAGGGGTACTAAGGCGATAAAGATGGCGAGGTGGATGAGTTGGGGGGGGGGGAGGAGGATTCGAGAGGTATGTTCATTTATCTCAATCGAGTGTTTGGCAAAACTTTGTTCTATCTTATCATGAAACATTGCTGCAATTATTAATGAAGCCAACGATTATTTGTGTACTGGATTTCTTGTGTCATGGACTCAGCTGCTCGACTGTGCCCTAGCATAATGATAAGAACAAGATGCGCGCGAGGCGTTCAAATAAACCTCGCGAAATTAGCTCCGATGGTGGAGTGCCGGATCCCGCGGTTGTCGCATATTTTTTATACGCGACTTTTATTCATTTCCATTCACTTCGTCTTCTTCTCATTCGTAACATCTGATAAATGTTTCTAAATTATCCTAAAAATTGTTTTCAATTACAGCAAAACGTTTGGATTTGAACTATTAATTTCATTATGTTGATACTTATTTATGAATTATTGAAAGAAAATTATAAAACATGTTTGAAAAATAATTCTTTTTTAAATTATATGATTTGTACAATTTTCTTACCTTATATAATTCAAACTCAATAACATTTTATAGTGAATTTATTACCAATCCATTAGTTAATGTACTGTATAATATATACCATATCCATAATATCAATACTCTTGTGTTAATTTAATCGGTAAACTCTCACACGCTTTTAAGTTAATTTTTGAAAAACTCAAATTTTCACACCGCCCTAGCGCATTAAATCAAAATCTAATATTCAGTTTTTAATTTCCTTTCCACAGCATTTTTTTTACCTCTCCACGGAATCTCCGTACGACGCTTGAAATTCCTCAAAATCAAAAGCCCAACGATTTAAAATATTCAATGAAAGCCGGCCCTCGAAAAACTGTATAAGTCGGTGACATCTTCGTCACGACCACTTGTCGCAGCATTAAAATTTCTCTTTCTATATGGTACAACAAAGCGCGCAACCTCGTGCCGTTAACAATCTCGGAAGACCTTATCCTTTCGATATGTGTGTGTGTGTATATATAACGAAGATTCTGTCTTTCTCTCAAAGCCCATCGCACACTCGTCGAGAAGAATCTGACGGTGTACAAAGCGTTACGGTGCACTCGTGCACGCACGCGTACGGCGTTAAACTTTAAGCCACGCGTGCGGCCGCGTAAGTTTAATGAGTTCCGCGACTACGGGAGAGCAACGGTGCGAGATGAAAAGTCGCGTCGTTAACGAGCCTATTCATACGGAACGTTTTAATTTGACGGGAGGAAGGAAGTGAGAGTAGATATGTATTTTTTCTTTTTTTCTCCTTCTCAAACCATTATTATTTTCCATTTCTTATGTATATAGACAAGATAAAGAAAGAGAAAGAGAAAGAGAAAAAGGAAGAGAGAAAGAGAGAGGAAGAGAGAAGGATACGAAAGTTCACCGAGTCGTTGCGGAAATTCAGTAGTCAGTTGGTTGAAGGTGCGAGCAAGTGTTGCGGCTGACGTGACAGGTTACGCGCGCGCAGGTTACCGCATCAAAGTGTCATACAGTTAAGTGTGTAGCGCGAAGCATGCTCGTGAGTCGGGGGTGGCGGTGAGAAATTTGGAGGTAACAGGTGTTGAAGGGAGGAAGAAGGGGAGAAAAGGAATGGAACTTAGGGATGAGTTTTAAGCTGTGTGATTCTTTTTTTAAGATAATTGTTTCGTTTTTCCGTGGAGGTTGTAATTTAAATAAGATTATATATTTTGTGATACGGCAAATTGCGTGTCACTGGACATCTCCGGACAGCACTCGATTGCCAACCGCCGAGCCGTGTGCGAGAATAGTAGCTCGGGAGTGAATGCTCGTCAACTCCCCAGACGACGGATCCTTGTGAAAGAGAGACAGAGAGAGAGAACGAGCCAAGCAGCAGCAACAGCCTTCTTCCTCCTGGCCAAGGTTTGAGTACCTCCTTTATAATCGCTCCGGGTATTCGTGATTGTGTGTGTGCGCGTCGTCATCGGGAGTCGCGTAGATTTTCGAGCTCGCGAGAAGCTGCAGCGCGAGCTGTAGCTGTAGCATTAGATAGTTAGATAGTCTTCGCTTGGTGCAATTTACGCGTGCACCTGGCGCCCGGATTTATTTGTCTTATTCGATACCCCTTTATTCTTGTGCAATGATTTAATAAAGATTCGTGTGTGTGATAATATAAAGTGTTGCTTAAGTTTTTGTCATTAGCACACAACATAAGTCCCCTTCCGATGATCCGCCGCTCTGCCTTGATCCCAGCAGAGTGTGACAATTTAAATAGGAGACAAGGGAAATTATGTTCTTTGAAATAATGCACGTACGATATTATAATTAATCAATAACGTGAATTACTCGTGTAGCGTAATATAGACACGTAATAGTAATATAATTTTCTGGTTTACTGTATCTTATTACGATATGCTGAAGCCCTTGCCAGGCAACTTGTGTTCCATAATTTTATTTGAATGTAAAATATATTGAGCGATTTTTAAAACCACTTTTTTGGTTAATAACTAGAGTAGTTCTGTACAATGTTTAACATCCAATTTCAATTAAAACTGTATAACAGTATAATTATGTTTTAAAGTATACTAAAAATATTTTGACATGATTACATGATTATTCTTCATACACTCACAATTGCCACATAATGTTAGTGCGACGTTATCAATTTCGAAATTCATAAACAGATCACCGACCGTTACTTAACATTTTTGCCAGGTACTTCGTAAAAATTGTTTTTTTAGGTACCTTCATTTTAAAATAATTTTAGTTCACAGTAAACAAATAGCATTTCTTATTAGAAACATTCCTTTGTATTCATTTAAATAAATCTTCAAAAGTAATGAATTCTCTAGACCTTACGCCAACCCACTGACTTTGAAACGGAGAAAATAATCAAGACTTTCTCTGGCGCTCAAAGATGTCTTCTCTCCTCTTCGCCAAAATATGCGCCGTATGTTTAGTTTGCTGACTCTCAACGTCGATCGGGAAAAATCTTTTGATGCCGCGTACCCACGAAATCGAAGCTGCAGGGCTGATTGCATCATGGACGCGCACTCGATATTCCTGATTGGAATAACGGACTTTTCGCGAGCGCGCGAGGATAAAGAAAAAGGTGTCGTAGCGTGATTACAAACGGTGCTGGCCGACACTTACAAGGGAAAGAAAAGTTCGTGGTAAGAGTATGGATGTTTGATAGAGTGAGAGATAGAGGATGGTAAAGAAATGGGACACAAGATTCAATGACCCATAAGTCCCTTTGACTTTTGATGCAATGAATGAGACGGGGTTATAGACTTTCTTCGAAAATGAAATTAATATACGAACTAATGTATCACTAAAATTATTTTGACCTATAAAATCCGCTTCCAATTACATGTTCTACGACATAGAACTCACTTTTAATCGAGGATAAGCTCATTGATTATAAAAAAAGAACTAAATTTAGACAGTTATAAACACTTTGCTAAATGCTGTATCAATCTTTCTAGACTATTATCCCTTGTTAAGTTTTCGAAACATGTTGTCTGACACAATGTATCCACTATTAAGAAAAATATATAGAGCATTATCTCTGCCATAATGCATTTTTATAAAAATTGAAATTAAAATTCTATTTGTTCGTTAAAAAAAAACTTTTTATTTTTATAATTTTCGAAAGGGAAATTGTTTATCTTGAAAAGTCGAACAATATATATCGATGAAAAGCACAACTCAATTTTCTCTGTGTTAATTTCCATGAGGAAACGGGAGCTATGATTTTCTTCTGCATTTGCGGAATTTGAATTTTAGTCTTCATATTTTGTTTTTTCTGAATATATTGAAGAAATAATAAGCATAATTATGTGGGACATACTTAGCCATGAGTAATACGCACATGTTGCTATATATACGCATGGTCTATACGTAGTACATTTCTACAATAAAATTGTATATTTAATATTATCTTGTTTTTCTGTTACAGGTGAGTTCTGCAAATGTTTGGCTTATCAAATTCATTTTAACGCGTAAGTTATGATCTGTCGTATTTACCTTCTAACCTAAATAAAATACCTTACTCTACCATGATATAGTACATCATAAGAGAAGAATCCATTTCAAAACTACCTTTAATGTCGTGACACAAGATAAGCGAATTAGACACTGCACATATCTACCTACGACTTCAACTTTGCTTCTAACCGAGAACTCTCCAGATCTCTATTCCTCAATCTTCTTGCTCTTCCAATCCCTTCATCCTCTATAAGCTAACCTACTTAGTATCACAATCTACCTCCCACTATCACTCTCCTAACGTAAGACGGTAACCCTCACACTGATCTACTGATACCTACCCTATATATATAGATAGATATACACTAGCGGTAGCTTAATTAAAATGCAGACATCTGATTAATTGCTCGTCGCTATAACTACTATTACTATAATACTACGACCACTACCTCTGCGATCATCAGTCGCCCGCGGTTGTACAAAACAAACTGAAAGGAGTGGGTACATATAGGTACAGTAGGATGCGCGAGTGGATGAGATGCGTTTACTTAATAACGCTCAGCAGCGTTTATGGGGGACGGCGAGGCTGGTGCGAGTTTGCCAAGGGTCGTTGGATGCGTTGCAGTGTCGCCTTTCTTATGAGAGAAGTGCAGAAGGTTGTTACGAGGGTTGGGCGCTTTTAGCAATCGTTACAGACTTTTTCAAACGTGCTTTATGTAAGTGCGGTTAATTTTTAAGAAAAATCCGATAAGGAATATATATATATATATTACTTTTAATTATATCTACATAAAAATGACTTTTATATTTATTTTAAAATTCATGGATATTTAAAAGTATTTATACAGGGGTACTTTAATACTCTCGAAGTCCTTCAATAATTTTTAAACTACTTAAAGTTTCCGCAGCAATCAAATCTTACAAACATCATTTTCTTCTCTCAATTATATTTCTTCAGTTTGGAAACGCACTTAAATAGATTGAAAAGTTTATACGTAGCGTTAAGAAACCTACGATGAAAAGCTCAATAAAACTTGGCATAAAAGAATAATGACGTGTTGCGTTCATCCCAAAAAGACCCATAATAACCATCGTCCTCTCGATCGATAAAAAAACTGCTATACGGCCATTTAATCTCGACAAAAACATCCCTACCGAAACCCTTTATGACCTCGTTAAAATTCTCCAGCCTCCCGGAACCGCGAAACGACATGTGCACACACGCACGCATGCATGTCTCTTTTATCCCCGCAAGGAGAGGGTGGGCGAGAAATTGAATTGAAAGTTCGCGGCCCCCGGGACTTGTAAGCGCTCGCACGGGAGAAGAGGGTGAGAGAGGGAGAGGATAGATGTGGGTGGATGTATATATACGTATAGCTAAGCGTGTGGTAATGCTATTTTCGACGGGTGATTTGGCGGACCCGAGTACGGCTAATGGGGTTACGATGAGCGTCGCTGTACACCCTCGTCTTTTCGGGGATCGCTTATATCGAGCACGGCTGTGGAGTATAACGGACTAAGTTTGAGGAGTTCTTTGGGCTGTTCAGCTGAGAGAAGTTGTGGTGCAGGCCGCGAGGAGTTTCGTTCCGGGTCCGGTGTGGGAGGACAGAAAGTACGATGTGTTTTCGTCGTTGAGAATTTTTTTTTCCTTCTTCTTCCTTTTTTCGAAGAGTAGCAGTTGTTCGACAGACGATTGAAATGGTCTGCTGACTGAACCGACGAAAAGTTTTTAAGGAACGGTTCCCAAAAGCCCGTTGCTCGTAAAACACGTATAAAGGGTTGTTGAAACTGGGCGAATTTGTATGAGTACATCTCTTTTTAATGCTTATCGAATATATATGTACATCTTTCAATTCTTCAAAGATTTGAGAGTACGAAATTTACATTATATAGTTATTGAGCTTATCTCTGAGGATCTGTTAACAGATCATCTAAATGATTCACCAGTTTACAAACTAAACTACTATAAAAATTATATAAAAATCAATTAAATTGTGAAAAAAATCAGTATTCAGTTAAGCCTCAAAAAAAGCTATAACATTTTTTCCGTCTGATTAAATATTTGAAGTGTAAGAAATTGATTTCTTTGTTCAGTATGAACTTTCTCGTTTATTTATAATACACTGATAGAAAAATGTAGGGAAAAATTCTCATGTTTTCTGGTATTTTGGCAATATCAACAGAAAGTACAAATTTTTACATGGAAACATGGTAAAAATTACTGGAAAAACAGTAAAAATTACTATTTTTCTAAGGGAAAAATTTATACTTTTCGTTGATATTGCCAAATTACTAGAAAACATGGGAATTTTTCCTACATTTTTCTATCAGTGTATGTATGATGCAAAGAAAAATAAGAAATAACCTAGTTAAGAAATAAACTAAAACCGCTTGTACAGCTTATTAATACGTTTAAGAATCAGAGACAACGTCGTGGTAGCGTCTTAGCGGTGTTGTGAAAAGAGGATTGAGAAGTACGAGTATTTACCTCGAGAACTTGCGAGTTGGCCGCTCCTTGATAGGATTGCATCGAGTAGACAAATGGAAAGAGAATGTTTGAAAGGCACTCACGGTATACTTGAATAAATATAATAAAAAAATATCCCTTATGTAATGTCGAAAGTATCGGATAAGAGACAGTCTACCTGTTTGCTTATACTTTTTTTTTATACATATTAGCTTTAGTATTGAATAAATTTGTAAGTGTATATTCACAATATGAAAGTGTTAGAATCTAAATAATATGTCATTTCGAATTTTGCTAAAAAAGTTTGAAATTATTATAAAAGATAGTCTGTTGTAAACAATTATTGATATGAAAGGGATTAGTTATGCAGTCACGCCATTTCCAACAGCAATATGAGTATTGCCACCGTTACGCCAATCGACTTTCTCATAGATCTAAAGTTGATTTATAAATGCGCTTATACAGTAATATTGCTTCTTATATCTAATTGCCATCTGCTGTACTTCATGGATTCATTTGCTTGGTTTGCGGATTTAATTGGCATGTCAATTAATAAGTTATTAAATTAAGTTGATCCCTGCTAATTACCAATTGATTAGCGTCTTCTGCCAATTCCAGGTGTATAGTATGTAATTGTGGTGGATTTCACGTTTGTTACACCTAAAATTTTTCATTATTTGAGTCAAAATAAAGAATTCATATATTATTGACCATCAATCATAATCATGCAAAATAAATGCTAAGTAGTCGTACGTGCTAGAATAGCAAAAATCATCAGTATACCTAAAGGGCAGGAAAATACAGTATAATGTAATAAAATAATTCATCAGTAATAATATGGAATACATGAAAATAACGGAATGTGTGTGGGGGGAGGGTATATATAAAATTATAAATAAAAATAAAACTTCTATTCTTAGAAAGAAATGTTCACCTTGATTAGGAGCGGTTACTCCTTGTACACACTGAGAGAAGAATTTGTTTCTAGTTAATAAGAAAATATATTAAAAATATACAGAAAAATTTATTTACATTTACTCTTTGTGAACTCTTATTAACTATTATAATAGTAATATTTTGGAATTTCAGTAAAATGTGAATGTTTTCACATTATAATTTCCTTATTTCCTCAAAATTAACTATTTTAGTATTAACTGTTACTAAATATATTAACTATAAATAAATTCTTCTCTCAGTGTACTTCATTTTTTGGTAAATTATCATTAAACTGGAATCAATACAAAGAAATCATTTTTACTCTTAAACTTGTAAAAATATAATCTGAATTACTTATTTTGCCCATTAAGAGATGACATAAGACACGAAGAAAATAGTAAAGATACTAAAATCACTTTAGTTCGCTAAAATGTTACGTTTCACTGAATGAATAATCGAGTAGCTATTTTCTTTATATACTATTATTTCAAAAGCACTTAATCTGTTTATACTAAAATTAATGTTACAAACCACACGTTTTTGTATTGAAAATGAATATAATTGACTTTTTATAATTTTTTTTTAATTTATATCCAAATGTATGAATCAATGTATTGAGAAATTTTTCAAATATACTTTACAATATTGAAAAGAATTCTACAAATTCATTGACACGTGCTTCCTTAAACTTAGTCTGTTAATTCTTTTTATTAATTTTTTATTCGTATAATTAACATTATTATGTAAAAGTTATTTATATCACATGTTCACAGAATTTTAAAGCAATTAAATTAATTTCATGTCAGTTTTTAAAGGACAAAAAAATCATTTATTAAATACCGAAATTTTAAATATCAAATATTTTGAAAAATAATAATATATTATTTTAACAAAATTGTAATATTTTGCAAATGATAGTATTTCTTACTTTCTGTAACCGAAAAATATGCATGTCAATATGATCAATAGCTTGCACCGCAAAAATGTTCTATTAAGAACTTAGAAAAAAAAAGTTTTTTAATATGTTATATAAGTATAAATTAAATATTAAGAGATAAAATATTAAACAAGTGTTTTTAAATTTATCCTCTGATTAATAATATGGATAGTAATTCCTGAAATCCATTACATGTTTTTTTCAATCCCAAAATTCATATCTTTTTAAAGTGAATCAATTTATACTTATATATTCGTAATGCAGCAACCTGTTAGTGATAAACAACTACACAATAAGTATAAAATGCTTGTAGATGAACCGAATTAGACAAAAAGCTGCCTCAATTAGATTAACTTTATTTTTTATTTATGGAAAATACTGACAAAGGGTCATTTTTTTATCTTCCAGTTCTACAGGAATTCTTTTTTAATTTTTCAAATAAAATATATTTTAAATAAACTTCAAAACAAAAAGTTTAAATCAGCATACATATTTATTGCAAATTATAATTTTATAATTTTTATACGTAATTTTATTACTAAACCGCTTTCCTTATATTTCCTCCTAAATGACAACCGCATTGCCGAAAACGTCTCTAAGCCGATTTTTCAACGGCAATCGTGTCTTGCACAATCAATGCACCACCTAAGCCGATTACCGATGCGTAGCAGGTCACCGTCGTTGTCGTCACTCGACTATATTTTCGCGAGACGAACGTGCTTCGCCTTTTTTGCCTTCGTTAAGAAAGACTCGAAATGAAGGAAAACGAAAAAGGAACTATTCAGTACACTGGAAAAAAAATCATTAGTGATAGTTACTATAAAACATCATAAAATACGATTTAGTAGAAGTAACTACATTTTATTAGAAAATTCATAATATTTCTATATTTTTAAATATAATTTTATACTAAATATAACTATTAATTATAGTTAAAATAAAATGGTCAAATTAGAAATAATATACAGTAAACTTTAATAAAAATAAATTAGCTCTTTCAACATAATAATAAAGATTAAGTTGACTAAATATTTAAAATTAATTTCAAGATTATATTTTTTTAATTAAAAAACATTTTTCGTGGAACTCTCATTCATAAATCTCAAGATTGAATATTTAATATTGTATTGAGTTGAAAGTTGAAAGCGAAAGTAAAGAATATATCTAGGGGAGAAAGGACAACACAGGCTCGACTGTGGAAACAAAAGGCAAGTGGAGGTACAACTCCGTAAGATTTCATTTAAAATTATTCGCCATTGTAACGCAAATACGAAACTTTATCCCCCGTTCAAAATTAAATTCTCCCACTGTTCTGCAGACGCAACTTCAATAATATTCAAAGAATAATTAGACCATCATTAAAGTGTGCCTTTAAGTGCATTTTAATATACAACCACATTAAAACTTTCATCTCCATGAAAAAGGATAAATAGAAATACTGTTCAAGTATTTGAATGTCATAAATAATAAGTATCATTTATTTGTTTGCACTCATTAAATAATACAACAATAATTCGTTTTACAGCTATATTAATAGAAATTGAACGATGATTATTGTAATTAAATTGAAATTCAAACTTGCTAACGAATTTAAAAAAGCACCTGCGCTTTCAAATTGAAAATCATGTAATTATTATATACTTGATTGCATTCTCATTCTAATGAATACATCGAGTTTAAATCGCGATAAAACAAAACATAAAATATCATTACTACAATAAAATCGTAAAATCAACCCACTGCGTTATATTACCAATTCAATGAAATCAAACGGTAAAAGAAAAAATAGAAGTACTTCACATTATATCCCTCAGCCACGGCTAGCGAAACCTCGAGATCAAACAAATCGACTGCCAACATCGCGATACATCGCATGCTATCGAATCAACTCCTCAACGTATATACATTTATATCTATACGACGCCACACAAAAGCAGAGACGTCGATCCGCGCCGCCTCTTATACCGTTTTATCTCGCCGTTTCTCCTTACAAAACCGTATAAACTCGTCCGGACTCGCGTGTATAGCACTAGCTCCTGCGTACAATGAAGCAATCGCGCATCCACGATCCACCGCCGCATAATGCGCCAGAGCCTATAGTGGTGCTCCTCCTCTTCCTCCTTCACCCCGGTGACTTTTAACGACTCGCGAGCGTGAGAGAGATATAACCGAGAGAGAAAGAGAGATCCTCGCTGACACTTGGCGCACGCAGGCGAGTGGTTGGAACTTTAGCCGATAACCGATGTGTGTGTGTGTGTGTGTGTGTCTGTGCAGCGACGCTGAGTTTTTGCGGTTTATATATATACGTAAGCGTGAAAGTATATATGTTATGGCCCATTGTTCGTTGGGAACGGCGAAATTAATTTTTTGTGAGTCGCTGAAATTGGTGTGTGGTATATAGAATGGTATAGAGAGATGTATTTTTCTTGTTTAATTGAGAATCTTATAAAAAATTTTTAATTACACGGCAAATTTCCTAAAGAAACAAGCTAAAGCTAGCTCTTTTTGTTTTTTGAAAAATTTTTCCTTGCACAACACCGTAACTCGTTTACGACTGTATAAGAGAACATTGGTGGTGGAGTGTTCTCCAGGGACTTTTTACGAGCATTCTGCCTGCGACAAGTATTTTTGGAAAAAATATATCTCTCGTTTTTCCAAAATGAAATAAAAGTTTGTATTCCCGCGAAGAGAGAATGTTTTGCTTTGTTTTATATGTTTATTAAAAAAAAAACAAATATCCGACAAAGAACGAACGAAATGGTCGTAATATTATTTGTTTTTGATAATTAAAACGGGAACTCATCGAGACTCGAGAAAATGCAGCTTTCTCATTATACCTACGCTTTCTCATCGTTCCATTTCACTAGAACAAATAAGTTTCTCGTTATAATCTTTTATCAGCTGCGTTATAAGTAAAAATCTGAAACTTTTTTGAACGCCAACAGCAAGAGTCGGGATGAACTTGAGATCTTTTAACTAAAGTGTCCTTTTGTAATATCAAGAATAAAGCTGTTCTTTCACATAATGATAAGAACCTTTTACCTTTCTCTATAAAAATTCAAAATGGATGCTCAATATAGTACAACACTCAAAGGATAATTCCCATTGCTTCATTACTTGACGATCAATATTACTTGGTCACAAAAACAGCAATATACACGTGTAACCGCTCAGCGATGTCTTTTCCTTTATTCTCTCTCTCTCTCTCTTTCTCTCTCTCTCTCTCGTCACGGAACATCGAAATTATTGGAAAAATTGTAATTTCCGCGGAGACCGAAGTCATACATATAGCAAACATAGTGTGAGAGAAGAAGTAAAAACTTTTTTCGCGAAGCGTCGGTTTCAATTTCCACGACGCGCGTTGACCTTTTTTACGTACACATATTTACATACATACATATGCGCAAAGATATACGCTACCTCGCACGCCTATATAGATATACCTTTTTACGCACCTTTGCTTCTTTCGATATTTCACCCCTGTATCGAAACTCGGAAATATCCGAAGATAATTTTCGCACTTCGAGTGTCGATTCGCGCGCAAAAAAAGAACTACACGAAAAACGAAAAAAATATACATGTGACAAAACTTTTTTCACAAAGTTATAAATCCAATTAAGCTCGCTCGGATAAATTTGAACTTTTTCATCGTTTTTAGAAAGGGGAGGAGGCTGATGATATTCTCCGTGAATTTAAAATTAAATTAACAGTAAAAAAGTTGTTTTAATATTACTCGCAGTCATAAATTATGTTCCACATTTACGAGGTCGCGAGGTCGTAAATTGTCCAAAAAGTTATACATGACGTGTGTGTGTGGGTGCACCGCGTTGATTTGATTTTCGATTTTTAGAACGAAAGTTTTGCGAAACAAGGTCAAACTGTCAATCGAATTTTGTTAAATGTAACATATAGTATATAACCTTTAACAATCTAAAATTAAAAAAAAAAATAATAATAAAAAAATCACGCCAGCGAAACTTTAATTAGCCCACGACCAATCCCGAGTCAATTCATCGTCACTCTTTTTCCCCCTCTATATTCTATCAACCCTCAGTCCTTTTTCATCGCCCGCACACCGAGAGCCAAAGTCATTAGCGACTCAAAGGTCATCGATTCGCTCGCACATGAATGCACACACACTCACACACAGACATGCGCGAGAGGTGCAGTAGTACTCGCATTGCTCTTTGACGTTCTAAGTACGCACGCGCGCGCGCTTGGAATATATATATACAGGGCATCTCAAAAGTCAGTATATACCCTCTAACTTTTTTCAGCTAAAATTTTATTTTCAATTATTAAATCAACAAGTTGACTTTTTTAAAGAAGAACTAGCTCTCACACTTTGTTCAGGCTTGAGACTGGCTTGAGAAATAAGTTATTGAATTTGAGTAATAGTAAAAATTTAAGGCACATTGATAATCCAGGTAATTTTTCTTCATATTTTTTATTTCTCAAGGCGTTTTAATATTTCTCCTTTTAGTCTCCATTTTATTGAAAACAAAACATAAGGCTTCTCTATGCCAAAAAAAAATTTGAGGAAGAGCATTTCAAAACAATAACTTCCTAGAACTGAAAATAAATAACAACCATCATTGGCTGAAAAGAGTTAGGGGGTATATACTGACTTTTGGGACGCCCTGTATATGGGAAGAGGGCGAGTGTAATGAACGTGTGAATGTATAGGTAATTATGAAGACGCTTCAACGCGTTTTCGGATGGTGTCTTCGATTCATTCACAGGTTAGATGTGAATTAGCAGTTCTATATGTAGAGAAAACAAAGTGTGTTGATTAGTTGTTGATGTTGGCGTTGTTATAGTTGTCGTTGTTGCTGGTACATATCGTTCCGTTTCGTCGTTCTCGTACTGTGTAATTGATAACTAATCGAATGTATATAACTTATAATGTAATATGGTAAATATTATGTTGTTCTTAAGGATACTAAAGAGATTGTTCAATCTTGATTAAAATAACTTTGTGTACTTACAGAGTGTATAGAATATTCTTTCATATAATTGTAATAGACTGGAATAATTACCAGCTATCGTCAACGTTATAATAGACGAAATATTGTCGTTGCAATTATTTTGTTGATTGCGAAAATGAGATTTGCTTTGTGGATAGCAAAACTAGATTATGATTAAATTAAATTTATTAAGTTTGAGTGACAATTGTTAAGTAAATAAAGAAGAGATTCAACTTTAAGTTCTATTTAAGGCGAATTATAATTAATATAATATGGCTTTTTAATGTATAATTGAAGATTAAATGAGCTAGTTTTTTTTATTACTTACATATTAAATTATATTATGCAAGTAAAATAATTAATGATCATAATTTTCATGGTATATAAAGCATATGATTATGACGGCAAATTAATTTTCCCCTTTAATTATACCATTTTGAACAAACGCAATAATCCTGTTTAACACCATTTAACGAAGATGAGGTAATCTTAAATTGTTTTTACTGAATTTTCTGTACACAGAGAAAAAAATATAGTTAACTTAACTATAAAACTACTATAAAATATAGTGCTATTTTGTCACTACTATAATTTTTTAGTAAATTTAACTAGAAAAAAAATAGTTTTTGTAATTAAAAAATATAGTAACATTAACTATATTATCTTGAAAAAAATAAAACGAAAAATTTACTATATTATATAGTTAAGAAAATATAGTTAATATTACTATATTGGCTAAAGTACTTCACTATAAAATGTAATTCTATATCTAATAAAATAAAAAAAATTGTTTCAGCTATAAACTTTAGTTGGGATAGAAAATAATATACATTTTGAGGTTTTATGGAAAATTTTTTATTAAAAAATATTATTATAAGTATATTATAAATTTTCTTTTATTTTTATCGGTAAATATATCGTATAAATGTGACATTTGATTTCGCATAATTTTAACATTTTTATTTCATTACAATATATTACTTCGTGCAGTTGTAAATGCGCATGAATTCCTATTGTTTTTAGACTATGTATTTTCATAATAAAATCGCCTGATGTAGAGTTGCGTAATTTTCGCCTATATAAAAATACAATTTTTCCAAAAATTGGTAGTTCAATATTCGGTATCTGTATGGACTCCACATATGTTAAAGTAGACTGACCCACATGTACCTCTAATTTTTCATTATCCACCGAATTTTCTTTCGAAATTTTAGCCTCCGAAAAGTTTAATAAAGATTAGATTATAACATTAAAATATAGAGTACTTCAGTAAAGTGAGGAAATAAATGCCACCGCACTGTTCTAAAGACACTGAGCAACTGAATACAAGAATTTACGAATAGGTAAACAAAGACACACTATTTGTTGGTATAAATATCGTAACAAATGTGTGGGAGAGAGAGAGAACCGAGCTAATTAAAAAAACTTATCAATAATGCTTATCGATTTTTCAGGAATCTATATCGATCTCCTTTAGGTTTGATTATATCCTCAAATTCCTTTACAAACATATTTTTAATTGATACGTATTTCTATAAATTTTATAGGTCTGAATGTATAACTTACCTTGAAATTGTTGTTCATATTGCAAGAGATTCTATTCATTCAAATATCTATTAACTTCACTAATTTTGCTTATAAATACACGCACGCCTTTGCCTCTCGACTTGGGTATTAATCGAAACATCTAAATTCTTAGAACATCTAATCTGGATATATAAACAATGGAAAAATAAAATGAGAAAAAATTTCTTTTACGTTAAAAATAGTTGTTAATAATACATAAAATTTTAATGTTCATACATCAAATAATATGTTGTATAGTGTAAATAATAATTTTAAAAATTCAGTTAACTATAATTTTTTGATAAATTTACTAAAAAATATAGTGCGATTTTGTCACTACTAATATTTATAGTAAATACGAATTAATTTTAAAGTTGCTTGTACTTGATAAATATAGCAAAAATTTACTATAAATATTTAGTAAACTTAATCTTTATTATTATGTTAAAAGAACTTAAAAATTTATTCAAAATTACTATTTTTAATTAGTAGAAAGAGCTAATTTATTTTTATTAGAATTTACTGTATATTATATCTAATTTAACCATTTTATTTTAACTATAATTAATAGTTATATTTATTATAAAATTATATTTACAAATATTGAAATATTGTTAATTTTCTAATAAAATATAGTTATTTCTACTAAATCGTATTTTACTATGCTTTATAGTAATTATCACTAATGACTTTTTTTTCAGTATATAATTTGATCATTTATTTAAAAGTAAATATTAAAAAAAACATAGCTAACAAAAATATAAACACAAATTATTGGTATTGAATTCGTTTATAGTATGGTTTCAGGCGATACAAACGTAAACAATAATTTAGCCATTTCTAACTTAAAAAAAAAACTGGTCAACTTAAATATATTCTAAATACTCATATAAATAAGCTAATGTAAATTTGTAAAAAAAAACTCAATCTATTATTCTGTCTATTATAATTGATAGAAATAACCAAGAAAAATGTCCAGTTTTTGACAATAATATTGGGAAAACTATAGCATATTTATTAAGTTAATAATGGAATCAATTTTCACCATAGGGTGTTGACAAATGGTATATATTCATTTGTAGTTAGACAAATTAGTTAAAAATTAAGTTTGTGTGTTTACTCAAACCTTTCGTGACTTAAATGTGTCAACAAACTCTATACTATAAATGAGTATTCATATGTCCATAATACAAACGTCCGTTCGTTAACAGTAACGATTTTCTTCTCTCAATAAAGCCTAAAGCCATTACGGCGACAATCAATACAATCTCCAACCTCCTGATAATGCGTTATAAGTGTGTAGGTGTATACAATGCCATCCAACACTCGGCGACTCTGTATTGCCAACAACTCAACGACGATTCCCTTCAACGGTCTATTCAACTTGGATGTGTTATGTTCATTGTTCCAATTCGTGTAACTCCCTCGTACTCTGCGCGCGCGCGTCATGCAAAAGCGAGAAACGCCGACGTGGCAGCAGCAGCAGCAGTGTCCGACCGAACCCAACCCTAACTACTTGTTTTCACCGCGAGCTCGCGCATAGTCGATTGGTCCGATATGTTCTCTCTCTCTCTCGCGGAAGTTTCAAGGTTCTCGCGAGAGTTTAACGGCTCCGACGGCGACGAGCAGGATTGAAAAGGATATGGCGAGGTCGTTCTACTTTTTCGAGAATAAACGAATCTCCGCACTTAGTTTAACGAGAACTCGTAAATATATCTATATAGAGCATGGGAAGGTTAATCACGACGAAAAGAAGATTCTCCTTTTTGTTTTTTCCCTTTCGCTTTTGTCTCTTTTCTTTCTTTTTTTTACGTTCGTTCGTTGTGGATACTTTACTTTTATTTCGAGCGGTATAACGCGCACGATCGGTCTTGCGTCTGTGCCCTGTGCACGCGCGCGTCTCGATGCTTCCGGCTAATGCCACTTGGAAGTGAAAGTGCTTTCTCTTGTTTTTTCGAAGGTGAAATGAGCGTGCTGAGAAGGCGACGGAGTTGGTGCAACTCGTCCCAGCGGTGATTCCACGACTCACGGGCTTTAGCAACGAGTTTAGTATATATTAAATGGGATGAGATCATGATGGTTTAATAGAAGGAATTATTTGTTGATAAGAGAATAGTTGTTCGTTTCGCTTTAAAATGATATTTAACAATAAAGAGTTTAAATAAGTATGGGAATAACCTCTCATACCTAGTTTTGAACGTTAGTTATCATCGTTTAAAAAATGTATATATATACTCTTCCTAGAATCTGTTATACTAATTTTCACAATACATATTATCTATAAATTTTATTCCGTTTCTTTCGTAACAAAAGCTTTTTTTACCGTATACAAACTTAAACTTAATAAATATCAGAATACCCAAGTAAATACAAATGCTATACCTGGAAAAAAATGAATAAAAAATGCTATCCCACTCATACAGATGATCTTACATTACATACACCAACACGTACACACAATGTAGCACATTGCATACTTTCCATCTTTATCATTCTTATTCTCGAAATTTCCATAAATCACATTATTTTTTAACCAAATTTTTCCGTGCACTCTAAAAAATGACTTTCATTCGTCTCGCCCCGATGGCGCATAATGCACTCTCCACGTCGCCGGCATGCTTTCCCTTTCTCTCTCTCTCTCTCTTTCTCTCCTCACTCCCCTTTGCAAAATAAATGCCTCGAATTTCACTTCTCGCAGAGAGAGAGAGAGAGAGAGAGAAAGCAGATTTATGCTGGCTCTTCTCGCGCGCGAGCGCGAAGTTAGTGACAAGTGATGAAAGTAAGCCCCTTCCTTCTTTCTCCCCTTGGAGTTTGTTATGAACGCGCGCTACCGCCGCGACTGTCTTCTCACGATAAACGAATATATATAATATATATGGTCACTGTTTGGCTTTTGATATATTGTAACGACTATGAATGTGTTTTTATTTGGTATATTATATGAGTTGCATATAGTTTTGAAATTTTCACTGACAAAGGTCATGAGCGTTTGCTATGTACAGGGATAAGAGCTGAACGCTTATTGTATTATGAAAATGAAAATGCTATTGTACTAGCAAAATTAATTTAAATGACTGAAGAGAGGAAAACATTTTTCAAACGTTTGTTTTAAAATACATTACTTTTTGTATGGTAAAAGAAATATAATAAATCTAATATTTGCGTGTAATTAATGTATTTTGACTAAACGAAAATAAAAAATATGTAAAATGCACTTTTACTGCAAAGCAGTATTTTTCTTCAGATACATATCTATTATTAAATCGTGGATAAATAAATTTTAGTTGAAACAAACTTGTGCAGTAAAAAAATTCACAACACAAAAAGTATGTTGCTTCATACTTTTATGAAAAATATCTGTGCTTTATACTTTTCTAAAAAAACAAAATTTATCAACCGACAGAGTACAACATTTTTATTTTATACAAAACAATGATACTACATGACCATACTTTCCGAAATTAACCATCAAAACTACCTCACCTCTTCTTTTCTCACTCCGCGCGTGCGCGCGAGACAGAGTTGATCGAGTCCGCGGTACTCTCTCATATCACTCGTCAATATTTCCCCGGAGACAGTTCGTCGTCGTCTCGGCTTGGAGCAACGCGCGTCGATAATTTAAAAAAAAAGACACGTACGTGCGTACTCTAGGTAGTTATCACGAAAAGTTTGGAAAAATTTATATTGAGTCTTGTAAAAAAAATCTCATATACTGTCTTGTATCAGGGTCATAAATTGTCAAAATAAATAAAATCCCTAGACTTTCGAGCAAAATTTGTTAAAGGAACATAAAAAATTACTGGAATTTAGATAAATTTTAACTGGAAAGTCTTGTAAAATTGACAAATTTATAATTTTTACCAAACTGGTTATGGAATTTTATTGAAATAATGATTATTACGCAGTTGTTTACTTGATAAAGACGATTCGTATATATTGAAACGTAATGCTTATGCTTCTCAATCCAAAGGTTGGTGGTTCGATACCAGGTCTCAGCGATTTTTTTCAGTAATGTAAATAATTTATTTCATATTATTAAATTTTTATATATATATATATTATTTGTCAAGTTCACTGTACGGTTAGTTAAAAATAAATAGACAATTAAATAACTTTTTTCGTACTTCTAAAATCAAATATAAAATTACAAGACAGTCTTTTAAAAATTGGAAGAATCGCATTCTGTGACTCTAATGGAAGCCAGTATAGACATTTTTTGAAAACTCAATGTAAAATATCTCAAACTTTGTCTCTCTGTATATAGTATACAGGCAGAGACTAATATATGTTCGTAGAATGTGTAATTAAAAATCGTGCATTCCCTGCGCGCGTAACACGTAGCGCGCAGGAAGAAAGCGAAGACAAAGGTGAAGGGATAAAGGAGAATGTAAAGAAATAATTGATATTATCTTTTTGATATTGATTTGATTAAAAGTATTCAAAACGCAGAAAGTTATAGCCAATTGTTTATAAATCATGAACGAGGTTATGAAAATAATTTTTTTTCAATTGGCTATAACTTTCTGGGTTTTGAATACTTTTAAATTTGTCCATGGGTAAGTCCCCATGATATTACTTAAGGAACAAAATGATACTTCGAAAATTAAAATCGGTTGAAACACGAAAAAAAATTAAAATTAGTTATCAATAATGGTTTGTGCTTTTTTGTAATATATCGACATATTGTTAAAAAAAGTTATTTTAAATACACCTTCATTATAATATACTGACTATCTCTATCATGTTAAATGAATAAATTACATTTCAACTATGTTTTTTTGTTTTTAATTTAGGTAACTTTTTTATTTAGCACTATTTTGACTAGGGAAATCGCGAAAGAACCACCTTAAACACAATATACGTTCGGAATATTTCTAAAAATAATCAAAATGACAAACTATCGTAACTCACACTTAACCCCCTCCCCTTTCCATACCATAAAAATTCACCTCTCGCCGAAAGGAATTTAAAATATTTTACAGCACTCGTGCGCCTCGTATACCCTTCTCTACCATCACCACCACCACTACCACTCAGAACGTGTAAAAAAAAACACCGACTTATACCGCTCACATAAGAAAGCAGCCGCGCCGCGCGTCTATAGCCATAAAGATTTAAGTAGTTAATATACGCACAATGTATCGGCCATTATACACTCGCCTCCTTATCACAATATGAAGGCCTTGTATAGAAAAGTGAAATATCACTCGCAGCCTCCTCAACAGAACCCAATATCACACTTACAACGTGTGTCTATCTCTTTCTCATTCCCGTATATAACACTGCGTCTCTTTGTCATCTGCAATCGCCTTGGCGTGTAGGATCAAAAGACAACGTGGCGGCCGCTGTTGTCTATATGTCGATATATATATATATATATATATAACGTAGACGGAGGGACGAGTATACGAGAGAGCCGCCGGCGGAAGTTTGGGTGTGAGAAGTGGAGGGAGTTGCAAGTGCTGTTGTGTGTGTGTGCAGTGTGTCGCGAAGACGGTGTCAGGCCACAGCTGTCAGATAAATAGAGAACTGGAAGTGGTGGCGGTAGCGGTGCGATAGTTTCTTTCTTTCTTTTTTCACGGGATTGGAAAAGTTTTGCGGAGAGGTTTAGAGTTGGGCTGCCGGGTTGGATATGTTTAGTTGTTTATATGAACAAAATATAATTGTTTTTTTTTTTTGGATACGGGGTTATCATTATGTACAATTTTATTGTATTAATATTTTTTTTAACAACTACAACTGTGAAATATATATAGCTAAAATCTTAAAAAAAATCGTTGAGTTATTATTAAAATAATAATATCAAATTAATCATTGTTAAAACTGTAGTTTCTTATCAATAGGAAAACTATTGAAAAGAATTGAAATTAGATTAAATATCTTCGTCGGTTTACGCTTATCATGCTTATATGATTAATGGCTGCTTGCTCTCTGCTTGGATCTGGTTCGGACATGTTTTGGTATAACGTAGTAATTAGATATTATGCTACGTGGTCTAATTGCTTCAAGATGATGAATTTCGCTAAATGGCAACAATACGTTGATTTATCTTACACACACACACATATATATATATATTTATTTATTTATTTATTTATTCCAATTGTACGGGCATAAACCCTTTTATACATTTATAATATGAGTATGTATAACTTAT